>ML391974.1:0-42866 GCA_005239525.1 Nicotiana knightiana | reverse complement strand
CTAATGCTTCGCCCGGAAGCGGTGATGAACAAGCTTCTTTTCCGCCACCACCAACGGAAGTTCCTCCCAACCTTGAAGGATTTATGAAATTTGTTAGGGATACTATGTAGATTAATATGTAACTTATATTTTGGCACATCTTGATTAGTTTTTTTCCCTTTTAATGGTGGTATTAGTACCTTAACTGTGCTCATTCCATTGGGGGGAGGAAGACTAAGAAAGATATTGTCATTTCAAAAAAAATGTCGCTATTAATAAAATTTATAAGGCATTTCCTTGAATATTTGTGTTTACACTTGAATTACAATACATATCTAATAGTTATATAATATAATTTACAATAAATTGTCTTAGATAATATAATATAATTACATAACAAAAATTTTGTAACTCTAGAATAACACTTATATAATACAATTATACAAGATTTACCAGAAATTGCCTTACATAAAAAAAATTAAAAAAAAATAGCCCGGACCCGTTTAGGCCTGTTTGGCCCGCGGGCTCGCCCCTCTTAGCCCGGGCCTATGTGGGCTTAGGTCCGTAAGGGGCCGGTTCCATACATATAGCCCGTTTGGCCCGGGACCGTTTAGCCCAGGCCCGCATAACCCGGGCCCGCTTAGCCCGGCCCACTTGACCCGTTTGGGCCGGGCCGGGCCCGTTAGCCACCCCTAATGAGATCAGCGTGCACTCGAAGAATTCTAGGAAATCATGGTACTGAATTTGGATTTGAAAGCATATGGATGATTGATGTTGGTTCGATATATATGTTCAAAAAAATATTTGAAGGATTAAGAGTAAGAACTAAACTTGAAGAAGGAGGAAGTTCTTATTGAATTTTGGAATGAATTATAATGGAAGAGGAGTATTCAATAAATAATGTGCCTAATTAAAACCTTAACTAAAATAAATACGCCTTTTGGTTGCCTCATTAAAAACCTTACAAGGAAAATCCAGTGGGACAAAACCTTGTAAGGGAAAAAGAGTGTAACGCGTATTAACTCACCTTGATGAGAGCATCAATTCATATCCTTGAGCCTTCGCATCCCAATCTTGTATATTTGCTTCTTGAAGCTTGACATCAGTAGAGATTTGGTGAACAAATCAGCCATATTATCACTTGAATGAATATGTTGCACCTTGAAATCACCATTCTTGTATATATATAATGTCTTCATATAATGTCGTGGAATAGCCTTTTCAGTGTCTCCATAGAGGGAAAAATTCCCGCTATCACATTATCATGCTTATAGTTATAGCAAGATACATATGTGCACAAATTGCACGTAGGATGTAGTACTTCATGACCAAGAATTGTATATGCTTTAAGCAATATCCTTCAAGAATTGTCATATAAGTCATATAATAGACTTTAATTAGATTCATATCAAGTTTTCATGTCATACTAGACAAATAAGATATCGAAAACTGATTGCACATATCATTGACTTTATATTTTCAAGTGTTTGAACTGCAGGTCCAAATACTTGTCTTTCATATGAAACCAATTCTATTCGAATTGTGTCTCTTCTATTTGGCCAATATTTTTGTGTCAGTATTCGACAAACTTAAGATCCTCATCTATACTTAGCGCTATGATAGATGTCGTCGACGAACATTTTATATCGGTTCCAATATTTTTTTTTCATAAAGACATAACATAGAGATCTCTTCATTTATATTTTCAGGTACCTGAACCTCTCTTGAGATTTTATGAAGTGTTATGTCATGTGATCTTCTAGATCACTTGCCTCCTTTATTATGATCATTTTGATCATTTGCCCATCTTCTTTATCAAGAAGTTTATTTGAAACCGATCTGTCTATACGCTTTAAGCGTGCCATAGACATTGTCCTTCTAGGACTTATTCTAAATATGAGCATTTTCAGTGAGAATATAGTTACTTTTTTTAGGTCAGCAAATGCGTCTGACATGCTTTGCAATATATTGCAGATGAATTATCTTTTTATGAACTTCAAGTTCATATTATCTTATTCAAGGATCTAGATGGACAAATGATAATTCTTTCCACGTAATTTTTTCTCAACTATTTATCATGTCTCTGCCTCATGTTAGAAAAACTAACTTTCTTCCTCAATTTTGGGAATCCATCTTTGTCGTGTTATGGTGTTAATCAAAATATACACCACACATCAATAATAATAAGATGAAATTATTTGGTTTCTGACCCTGAACCACTTGTGAGGGGAGAATGTAATATACTTTCGTATAGAATGTATATCAAACGAATATAAACAACTTAGTTCTCATAAGTAATACTTTAGCTATTAAGTGGAGGCACTCAATAAATCATTTTCCTAAACCAATTGTGATATAACCAACTTATCAAGATAAAGTCTTGAATAGAAAATCTGGAAATTATGCTCTAAATTAAATTATTGAGCAAGTTATCTCGCAAACAATAGGTTGCGGGTTAATAATAATTGCACATGTAATCATCTCATAGATGCATCTTATGTGGTATACATGGCAGGTGAATGGGAACATATTAACCTTTTCTATTTCCAGCATTCATGGGATTCAATCCCAATTTCAGTTGGCCTATTAATTAATGAGAACAAGCAACATTAGAGAATTCGTAAATGCGTCTGCATTTGGTTTGCTATTCTTTGAAAATGGATAATCTTTTGCACATCTTTTTCACAAATAGAGGTATGTGGATAAAGATGAGACAATGATGAATTTTTCCACAAAATTTTTCGTTTGGTTTCACCAATTTCTCCCCCTAATTTTGGAAAAAGTGTCTCATCGAATCGACAATCTTCTTTGGGGACCCATTTTGGTGCGATATGGCGGTGCTACAGACACATATTTTGCGCATACGAAAATTCTTAAATGGGATGCATTAGGTTCATGACCCAAACCTAATTGCATTGGAGAATATTTATAATAATTTGTTGGGCTGAGACAAACTAGCATTATTGCATGCAAAATGACGTGACCCCAAACAGAAGTGGGCAACCTCGTTTTCATGAGTAACAGTCTTGCTATCAATTGTAGACATTTAATTAAAGACTCCGCGAGGCCATGTTGAGTGTGAAAATGATTTACAGGATGTTCCACTTTTATCCCAATTGATAAGCAATAATCATTAAATGCTTGGGATGAAAACTCATCAACATTATCAAGTCTAATAGACTTAATTGGATTATCGGGGAATTGCGCCCGTAATCGAATTATTTGTGCCATTAATTTTGCAAACGCGAGGTTACGAGATGACAATAGGCACACATGATATCATCTAGAGGATGCATCTATTAAGACCATAAAATATCTAAACGACCCACTAGGGGGGTGAATAGGTCCACAAATGTCCCCTTGTATACGTTCCAAAAACGCAGGGGACTCAATCCCAACCTTTGTTGGTGATGGTCTTATAATTAACTTGCCTTGATAACAAGAAGTGCAAGAAAATTCATTATTTAAAAGAATCTTTAAATTCTTTAATGGATGCCCATTTGAGTTTTCTATAATTCGTCTCATCATAATTGATCCAGGGTGTCCCAATCGATCATGCCAAAGTACAAAAGTATTGGAATCAGTAACCTTATGGTTTACAATAGAATGTGCTTCAATTGCACTAATTCTTGTCCAATACAGGCCACAAGATAAAGATGAGAACTTCTCAATAACCCTCTTTTGGCCGGAGACATTCTTGGTAATAATGAGATATTCAAGATTATTCTCATTTATTGTCTCAACATGATATCCATTTCGGCGGATATCTTTAAAACTCAACAAATTCCTTTTGGACTTGGTGGAGAACATTGCATTCTCTATGATAAGTATTGTTCCTTTAGGCAAAGTTATAGTAGATCTTCCAGAGCCTTCAATTAAATTACTACTACCAGAAATTGTAGTAACATCTGCCTTACATATACTTAAATGAGAGAAATATTTCTTCTCTTTGAATATTGTATGTGTCGTACATGAATCAACTAAACAAATATTTTTACAATTAAATTTTGATCCAAGTTTGCTTTGTGAGTTATCCATATTTGCTTCCCAAGGTTTAACATACAAAAGAAATATACAAATATATTTTAGTATCAATGGTTCAATAATGACCTTTTAATCTATTATCGATCAAACCAAATAGAGCTACGTCTTTATAGATATAAATAATTCCCATAATAGTAGGTAGGTATTAATTCTACGTCTTTACAGTCATTTACTGCTAATGCTTTTGTCCGATTGACAAGGACCGTACTAATAATTAATTTTCTTTCTAAAATAGTAATGGAATGCAACATTATGCTAATTCAAATAGGACAATAACACATAATAATAGAATCCCGCATATTTTGAGAGTTCCAAACCATACCGATCACATATAGACAAGAACACCATGATACATAGTATTAAATGAATTCAAGGTATTAAATGTAACTTTTTAGGGATTACACTAATTCAGGAAATGAAAACTAAAGTATTGATAGTGCAAGAAAATTGTTCGAGTAAACTAAAAAATATTTCCTCTTTTACCATTTTGTTATAAATAGAATTTATTTAATTAAAACTATTTCATAAAATAAACAATATTGATCGATACTAATAACTACTACTCATGTAAAGGACTATGATTACATGCTACTCATGTAAAGGACTATGATTACATGACGTTTATTCATTAACTACTAAGAATAGAAAAAAATAAAAATTGAACTACTCAATCATCTTTAACCACGGATCCATCACCAATCAAGTGATCTATTTTTCCATCAGGGTGCTCAAAGAAGTCTGCCACATCTAAGTGGGTGATGTCAAATTCATTGTCATAGACAAAATTAGCTTCAGGGCCTTTATTCTTTAGAGATGCTTGATAAAGCTCAACCAAATGTCTTGGTACACGACAAATTTTTTCCCAATGGCCTTTTCCACCACAACGATAACATTCAGTCTCTAAACCATTTGCTTTTGGCTTCTCATATTTCCCTTTCCACTTTTGGTGGTTATTTTTCTTTGGGGGGTGATTAACACCAGGAAAATTTCTTCCTTGTCCACGGCCACGGCCACAACCACGACCACGACCATGACCATTAATAGGGCCACGACCTTTCTCACGTTTGGCTAATGGGAATACACTTCATTCACTTCTGGCAATGGTGTAGACCCAGTGGGTCGATTTTCGTGATTTCTCATGAGCAAGTCATTATTTCGCTTAGCCACAAGGAGAAGAGAAATCAACCCTGAGTACTTCTTGAAACCTTTCTCTCGGTATTGCTGTTGCAAGACCATATTGGAATCATGAAACGTTGTAAACGTTTTTTCAAGCATATCATAATCAGTGATAGTATCTCCACAGAGTTTCAATTTAGAAGTAATTCTGAACATTGCTGAATTATATTCAGAAACAGACTTAACGTCTTGGAGCCTCAGATGAGCCCAATCATATCGTTCTTGTGGAAGAGTGACCAACTTTAAGTTGTCATATCTTTCTTTTAAGCCATTCCACAAAACAAGTGGATCTTTGACTGTGAGATATTCTATTTTCAACCCTTCATCAAGGTGATGGCGCAAGAAAATCAAGGCCTTAGCACAGTCTTGGGTAGATGCTTTATTTTTATCTTTAATGGCGTCTCCAAGACCCATTGCATCTAAATGGATTTCAGCATCCAACACCCATGTCATATAGTTCTTGCCCGAAATTTCAAGGGCAATGAACTTTCTTTTCATAATGTCAGTCATAATTAAAAGAAAAGGAAAGGAGAAAAGTTATACCTTAGTTTTCTCAAAGAGCTTCTTGAGACGGTAGAGTCTCGTGCTGATAACGTGTTATAAACAATAAAAGAAGAACAATATTGTAGAGAAAGAGGGAGAAAAAATTCTTATTCAATTTTGGGATGAATTACAATGGAAGAGGACCTCTCTATTTATAGGTAAAAAGTGACTTAGCCACCAAGTAACAAACCTTAGAATCTCTTTAGAATATAGACATTCACCATAAATAGAATTCTATTTATAAAATAAATAAATAAATAAATTTCAATAAATTATGCATCAAAACATGACTCTCAAAATTTTAAAATTTTCTTAATCAGCATTACTTTTTCTTATGTACCGCTAGACAACTTCTTCAAGGAAGTTCATAACTGGTATTAAGCCAAACCGAAGAAAAAGTAATCACTATAAGAGCAAAGTAATAAGTTCATTGCTTTCACATTAGTAACATTTAATTTCTTGCTATTACTTTCTTGTAGATATACAGAAAGTATATCTTGCATGCATGCTTAAATTATCTAATCTGAGCAACATTTGTTACTCGATCCATTAACTCCTTAAATAATGCTACTATACCAGATACTGACGCACTAAGATATATTTTCATAACTTTGACAATTTCTTAACCTTACTTAGTATGTATCATTCCTTCCTTGTTGACTACATCGTTACAGTGGAAAGATTGAGTTCAGTTATGACTTTATGTACTGCAAATTCAAACGAAGTTGAATATAACTTTTTCTACTTTTATACAGCACATTTATGAAATTAATTGAGTAGTTTTCTTTTTACAAGTCGCACCAACTTAATTAGTTGCAGTGGTTTAATTGAATAACTTGGATTACATAGGGACCCCTGGAATTGATCTAACATGATCTCATGCAAACGATAGAAACTCTTATAAATAAAGCTACCATTTTCTCTCCTTAATTTTCTACCTACTATAACTTCAATTCCTCCTTTAGATCTCCATGACTTCTTCCACCAAAAACAACATGATCCTTTTAGTTATCACCATTTTAACTATAACTTTTAACAGTGCTTCTTCTGCTGATCCAGATCCTCTCCAAGATGTTTGTGTCGCAGACCTGAACTCAAGTTAGTTTTTCAATAACCAACTTCTCATTTCCTCTATGGTTAACTAATAAATAGTTATAGTATGTTTTTCAGTGATAGAAAATGCCGATCTATTTTCTCATTGCTTTCAGTGTTCTTTCTCCCAACTATACAACTTCCTCATCGTCTCTCAAGAATCTCTTACGTAAACATGATAAACGTAAGCAAAAAAGTCTAGTTGAAACTATCTTTGGAGCAATTTAACATTCAACCCCCACTCCCCAAACCACACATATATGTATATGTTATCACCGAGTACTTATATCATTTCTAAACTTGTTTTCCCATATGGATAATTAAAATATTTTTACACAAACAGTCTATATGATCCTATTGTAGTACGTAGCTAGGTAAAAACTTACCTTTTTTTCTAGTTTACTAATGAAACTTTTTATGGGCGCGTGACTTAAAGTCTTCTATAACAAATCTTTTATTTATATCATAATGCTGATTATTCATATTTAGTTACTCCTATAACCTTTTTAAATATATACGTGAAACAGCTATAACGGTGAACGGATTTCCATGCAAAAGGAACTTTACATTCACACCAGAAGATTTCGCGTCAATGGGAATTGTACAACCAGGAGTACCCAATATTTTTGGCACTCGAGTCGGTGTAGCCAACGTTTTTAACATGCCTGGCCTTAACACACAGGGTGTATCTATGGCTCGAATAGACTTTGAACGTGATGGTTTAAACCCTCCACATACTCACCCTCGAGCCACTGAAATTATATTCGTAAAAGAGGGTACATTAGTTGCTGGATTCATCACTACGGACAATGTTTTTGTTAACAAGTTGATCACAAAGGGAGAAGTCTTTGTTTTCCCAAGAGGTCTCATCCATTTCCAGTTTAATGTTGGCAGAGGTAACGCAACTATTATAGTGGCCTTTAACAGCCAAAATCCTGGTGTTCAGCTTATTGCAATTTCCATGTTTGCGAGTAGACCGCAAATTCCAGAAGAAGTTGTGGCCAGGGCATTCCAAACTAGTGTTGAGGAAGTTCGGGCGATAAGGGCAAGACTTGCACTACCTACTGCAAGCTTACCTTCAAGTCGCCAATGGGACGACCGCAGTATGCACTCACATGGATATGATAAACGTGATGACCGTAATATGCACTATGATAAACGTGACGACAGTAACATGTACTCACAATATGATAAACGTGATGATCGTAATATGCACTCACAATATGAAAACCGTGACGATCATAATATGTACTCACAATATGATAAAAATGATGACCGTAATATATACTCACGATTTGATAAACGTGACAACCGTAACATGCATTCACAATATGATAAATGTGACGATCATAATATGTACTCACAATGTGATATTATGTAATGACTTAAAATTATATTGTAATCGTAATAATAAATAAATGGAGGATATATAAGAATAATTTCTCAGCTTTTGCTTTTGATTTTGATTTCTCTGAATGCATCTTTGGTGTCTTTTAAATAACGAACTAAATTTCGGTAACTCTCAGAGTGTGTTTGGTATAACGAAAAATATTTTTCGTGGAAAATCATTTCCAAGAAAATATTTTCTTGAAAAACAAGTAGTAATCTTATTCATTTTTCGGTGTTTGGTAGGCAAATTAAGAAAAATAATTTCTCAAGAGTATTCATAAATAATTTAGATGCAATAAACATGAAGCCATAAACTTTCGAACCAACAATCTTCCGAACCCACAAATTTCATCAACTTCCGAACCGCTAAACTTTCAAAACCATAAAATTTTGAACCCGTAAACTTTATAATTTAAACTCATAAACTTCCAAACACATAAACCTCCGAACTCATAACTTTGGAACTTGTAAAATTTTGAACATGTAAACCGAAAGATAAAAAAATTAAAACTAAACTATGTTAAAAAATATTTTTTTCCGGGGTGGAGGAGGCAGGGGAGGGTGTTGTGCAGAAAAACGAAAAAAAATAATTTAAAATTACAAAAAAAAAGTAAAAAAAAAACTTTCTTTTTGTGCGGGGTATGGGGCAGTGGGGTGGGAGTGGGAGTGGGTGGTGCAGACAAAGGAAAAAACATAAATTTAAAAATTACAAAAAAAAAGTAATTTTTTTTGTGCGGGNGTAAGACCCCGTGCACCTTAACTATAGCTTCGCAGTGACAACCTTAATCGAATGTGTAGGATAGGTGGGAGGTGGTGACACACAACGACCAATCCTGAAAGACCAGTCTTTCGTCTAAGGATGCCTAACCGCCGCACCGATCATTCGGGGGGAGGCAGGGACGGTTGGTTGAAACGGGCGATAGCTTCGTGATCGATAGCTCAATGAGGTATGCCATCCGCCCTACTTCTAATGATAGATAGAAAAGGTGGGAGAGGGGCTGAGGGACGGAAAAGGTAAAAAACAAAAATTACATGACATACGTACGTTAAATGGTAGGCCCAAGAGTACACCGACCGGTGTGGTAGCGGGCGAACTAAGGATTTCGTGCTTGCAAGGAAGCATGCAAGTGGGTGAACGCATCACCAGCCAAGCTAGTCGTTTTCTCTATTTTCTTCAATGGTAGGAAATACACATCAGCGGGGGTATATGGGAGGAAACCAGTCTGCAGTAATTCAAATTGCTCCTTCGGATCATTAAGATGTTTAATATTAATAAAAAATATTCAGTGCTGTAGCTGTAGAACAGAATTCCGTTCGCCTTTACTTTGTGAGGGTCTCCCTTCCATAGATTAGATTGGGATTGATTTTCAGGATCGAGCCCTTATCAGAGGCGTGCCAAGAAGAGCGTGAACTCATTCTCAAGCACTTGCAGCGGCTGGCTTTTTTTCTTACGATATTTAGTAAGGCTAGGTTCAATAGAGACAATCCATTTATTCATAGTAGCTGTCCAACGGGAAAACCCTTTCAATCAAGCAAGTCTTCGGAACTGTTCAACGGACACATGGAGTCGAACGTCTCTCTACAATGTTGCGTAGGTAGACTGATTATTGTAGGTGACTGTCTCTAGTTTGATGTTGATGCTACCTCTGATGGTGCCTCTAGTTTTGATGATGGAATACATCTTTCTGATCTTCGATATTTTTGTACCAGTGTTTGGCAGAGGGAAGCCCCATGACCGACCGAACCGAGGCTAGGGTAGATAGAGAAAGAGAAGATTTATTGAATGCTCTCGGGCATTTATTGAGGTAGTAAAATATTATGTTTCAAAATGATCTTTCTTGGTATTAAAGTCTTCAATCTAGAGGGGGTTCGATTCCTGTTATACGCGATGTGGTGAAAAAGACTGATTCAACGAGATATGCCTGCATGTCGAGAGGAACGCTTCGCGTTTTCTTATCTTCTTCACGCCCTAGGAGTAGCACAAAAAGAGGGATTAGCATTATTGACCCAATGATAAAGCACTAACACCTTCCTCGTTGGGGTTCCGCGCACTGGGAAAAGGCTAACGCGGACGATAATTCTCTAACCGGGCTCTTAGTGGAAGTCGAAACCCGTGTTCAAGTAAAGGAGGTACTGATTCATTAATGAATTTTACAGGCAAAATTTCACTGACAATGTGTTGAATTGGCAGGTTACCTGATGAAGAAGCTGGGAAGGTACCAGCTACCTGCGCGAAAGGCTAGCTACCAGGTACGAAACAAAGTATGACTATAATAAATCATAGAGCAGTAGGGTGTAGCTCCTGCAAAAGTAATAACAATCAAAACCATAGGTGGATATTCAAATAAAGGGGAGCACCTTGCTATCATGAAAACGCCAACTCAACATCAGAGGCACCTTCAACATCCAATAATGCTTTACCCCCCACTCCTAAGATTTCTAGCCCTGTCTGGGTAAAGCCATTTTCAAGGGAGTCGGCATGGGTCTCAATTATTGCATCATAAATATCTTCGGGCAAGGGACGCTTGATAGTATTTATGCTAAGACGATCACTGAGCTCCCGACGCCTCTGTCTGTCCTCCTGTATGAATTTCTCTCCTTCAGTATAGGCTGTCCTGGCTCGTTAGGTCCCATGAATCCAAAGAACTGGTCGAACATAATGAATGAATAAGAAATTGACAACAGAGGGAATCAATGATTCTTATTCGACCGAGTTCTAGCTAGAAAGATGTAGATTACACACTGGACGTTGGTAAGAACTGAGGTTTGGAACCCCTTATGTGCCAGACAGCAGAGAACTTCTTGCCCCATACTGATGGGGTCGTTGTCATTTTCAAATTAGATCGCCCGAAAAGGGGGGTTTAACAAATGTACTGGACCTCTAGATGTAGCACTGGATGTAAGAAAAAACTCGACTGCCAAAGCAGTTTAAACAAGAATGCCGTGTCGTCCAGCGCACTTGACCACTGCGATCAATCCGATAAACCAAAGCATCCTGGCCAACCGGGGTTCGAAAGAAATTAGATTCCCTAGAAGTTTTGTCAGGTTGGGAAAGCCAGAACTCTTGTAAACCAGCTTGAGGAAGACAATGCGAAAAGATGCATATATTAGTAAGGCAATGTGATTGTTCGTTGACAACATTGGGGCGTAGCAGATTGACTATTGGGTTGGTCCCATCCCACGGGTTAGTGAAGGTGGAAGTCCAAAGTTGTCATGACCCCAAATCCTAACAGGTCGTGATGGTGCCTATCATGGAACTAGGCTAGCCAACCATCACATAACTACCCATCCGTTCCATTATAATGTTTCAATAATCAATAACAAGCGACAACAAAGCATAAAATAATTTCTTTAAGTCTTTATGTTCCAATAATAATCTAATATTCTAAACAATCCTCCCAAAACTAAAGTCAATATGGTCACGAGCATCTAAGAAATAAAATTAACCCTGCTAATGTCTTAATTAATGTCTATGAAATAAATACTAATACTAATAAAGGAAGGGAAATAGAGAAGCTGCGGACGCTGGACAGCTACCTCGGAATCCCGTAAGCTGCTGACAACGAACTCGGACGACTACTGCTCTGAACCAGTACCTGGATCTGCACACAGAGGTGCAGGGAATAATGATGAGTACGCCAACTCAGTTGTAATGAAAATAAATTACAGTCTTAGAATAAGAAACACACAACACAAAAAACCAACCCACAAACAGTAAAACATCAAGTCTCCATAAAGTATACATCAAATACATAAGTTCGAAAACTAATTTCCAGAAATCCATTGAAACAAGTATAATTTCAATATATCTTAGTAAAACTCTCAGTAAAATTAGTTTGAAAAATGAAGTGAATCACAGTCACAAACTCAGTAAAATCATCATAAATCTGCCCCTCGGGCCATAATCATTTCTCATAACAATTTCCCTCAGCACCTCACCATCACTCAGTATCAGCCCAGCGGGCAACCTCACAGTCACTCAGTATTAGCCCAGCGGGCAACCTCTCAATCACTCAGTATCAGCCCCGCGGGTATCACTCGCACTCAGTAGGTACCTGCGCTCACTAGGGGTGTGTACAGACTTTGGAGGGGCTCCTACAACCCAAATGCTATAACAAGCCACATCATGACATAAATCACTCACAATATTGGCCCTCGGCCAGCCACATCATGGCATAAATTACTCACAATATTGAACCTCGGTCTCTCTCGTATCATAACATCCTCACAATATTGGCCTGCAGCCCCACTAAGTCAGACACTCTCAACATGCCACTCGGGCCATCATTATACCGGGTTCTCGACCCAAAACAGTGTTTCATTTTCAAGAAATAATATCAAAATACTCTGAGTGTTACAACAATTATCAAGAAAAGACTGAGTGGAAATCATAACATATCAAGTGAGGAAAATAGTAAAAACAGCCCCCAAGGGGTAATCAGATCGGCACTAGGCCCCAAACATGGCTTGCAGCCTAAATTATATCAAAATATACCAATACTATTAAGCATTTTAAATTGGGTTTGCAACTCAATAGTTGCCTCAAAGGAATATATTTCCAAATTTCCAATCTTTGCATTCCAAAATCCGTGAAAGGATGCAAAGTCCGGGGTTTCATACCCTCAGGATTGGATTTAAAGACATTACTTACCTCAAACTAGCTCCAAAAGCTACTCTGCAACCCGCTTGCCTCTCGAATCAACTTTCGAGCGCTCCAAAATCTATAAAGATCAGATCTTTATCATCAAATTATGCTAAAGGAATGAATTCCAATCGAAAAGTATAAATTTTAGCATAAAACCCGAATTTAGCAAAAACTCGACCTCCAGGCAGCATGTCGGAACTCGACAAAGTTTATACCAAAATGGTCTTCATCATCTCACGAGTCCGTACATATAAAGAACTCTAAAATCAGAGTTCGTTTGACCCCTCAAATCGACCCCTAAAGGTCTCATAATCTAAAGCCCTAACTCCACATTTTCTTCTGATTTTCATGAATTTAACACTGATATTAAGGTCTTTAATCACCTACAATCGAGTTAATGATTCCAAAACTCTTACCTCAATGATGCACCAATGTTTCCCTCTTCAAAATCCCTCAAAAACCTCGGAACCCGCACAACCATGGTGGAAAAAGGGTTATAATTTGCGAAGTCTCCTTTTTATACTTTCTGCCCAGATATTTCCACACCTGCGGCCTTTCTAGTGCACCTGCGGACTCGCACCTGCGGTCAAATCAACCGCACCTGTGTCTTTTCATTAAACCGATCAAACTCCACATCTGTGGCTCCACTTCCGCACCTGCGACCTCGCAGGTGCGATCAAGTGTCCGCATCTGCGATGTTCTCCTAGGCTGGCTCAATCTCGCACCTGTGGCGCTTTCTGCGCTCCTGCGATCAAACATCCGCAGGTGCGGAAACAACATTGAATTCACACCAGTAGCTGTTTGCTACAAATTTCCAACTCCGAACTTCCCGTTAACCATCCGAACTCAATCTCGAGCCCCTCGGGTCCCCAACCAAATATACCAACATATCATATATGATCATTCAAACTTAGTTGCACTCTCAAAACACTAAAAATAACATCAAAACACCAAAATCACATCAAATTCAAGCCTAAGAACTTTGAAATTTCTAAAATCCACCAATGATGTCGAAACTATCCAAAACAACTCCGATTGACCTGAAATTTTGCATACATATCCAAAATGACATTACGAACTTGTTCCAACTGTCGGAATTCCATTCCGACCCTGATAGCCTATTTTCCACTGCCGATCGAAAATCGCCAAAAACTAACTTTCGCCAATTCAAGCCTAATTCTACACTGGACATCACAAAAATATTCCGAACATACTCCTAAGTCCAAAATCACCTAACGAAGCTATCCGAGCCATAAAATCTGCATTCCGAGGTTGTTTACCAATAAGTCAACTCTCAGTTGACTTTTCCAACTCTAAGGCAATTTTATAGGCTAAGTGACTAAACTCTCATTATAATTATTCCGATACTGAGCCTACCAACTCTAACACATCAAGAACAGTTTAACCAAACTATGATGAGGCAATAACAGTAAATATAAATGCAGATTCTATGTAACGATTGATCGGGTCGTTACACTCTCCCCCTCTTAAACAAACGTTCGTCCTCGAACGGGTCTAGAAACGTACCTGGAGTCTCAAACAAGTGAGGATATTTGCTCTGCATCTCTCGCTCAGTCTCCCAAGTAGCCTCCTCCACTGGCTGACCTCTCAACTGTACTTTCACTGAAGCTATATTCTTAGACCTCAACTTTCTGACTTGACGATCCAGAATTGCTACTAGCTCTACCTCATATGACATATCATCCTTGGGCTGAACTGTGCTGAAGTCTAACACATGAGACGGGTCACCAACATACTTTCTGAGCATCGACACATGAAATACTGGATGAACACTCGATAGGCTGGGTGGCAAGGCAAATCTATAAGCCACCTCTCCAACCTTTTGAAGTACCTCAAAAGGACCAATAACCCGTGGGCTCAACTTTCCTCTCTTTCCGAACCTCATAACACCCTTCATGGGTGATACTTTCAGCAGTACCTTATCACTTTCCATAAAAGACACATCCCAGACCTTCCAATCCGCATAACTCTTCTGCCTAGACTGCGCCGTGCGAAGTCGCTCCTGAATCAACTTCACTTTTTCCAATGCATCCTGAATCAAATCTGTTCCCAATAACTTAGCCTCACCAGGCTCGAACCAACCAACCGGAGATCTATTTGTAGCTGAATACTGGACTGGTAGCTGTTATTATATGCAAACTCCGCTAGTGGCAGAAACTGATCCCATGAACCACCAAAATCAATCACACAAGACCGTAACATATCCTCTAAAATCAAAATAGTCCATTCCGACTGCCCGTCGATCTGAGGATGAAATGCAGTGCTCAACTCTACATCAGTACCCGTACCTCTCTGTACGGCCCTCCAAAACTGAGATGTGAACTGAGTACCTCTGTCAGAAATAATAGAAACCGGAACTCCATGCAATCGGACAATCTCCTTAATGTAAATACCATCTAATCGCTTTGAAGTATAAAAAGTACCAACAGGAATGAAGTGCGCGGACTTGGTCAATCTATCCACAATGACCCAAATAGCATCAAAACCCTTCGAAGTCCGTGGAAGCCCAACTACAAAGTCCATAGTAATCTGCTCCCACTTCCACTCCGGAATATCTAACCTCTGAAGTAATCCACATGGTCTCTGGTGCTCATACTTGACTTGCTGGCAGTTGAGACACCGTGCTACATACTCAACAATATCTCTCTTCATCCGCCTCCACCAATACTGCTGTCTCAGATCCTGATACATCTTTGCGGCACCCGGATGAATGGAATACTGTGAGCTGTGAGCCTCTGCTAATATCAACTCTCGAATACCATCCACATTGGGCACACAAATACGGCTCTGCATCCTCATAACACCGTCATCACCAATAATCACATCCCTGACATCATCTCGACGGACCCTATCCTGAAGTACTAACAAATGCGGATCATCATACTGCCGAGCTCTAATATGATCATAGAGAGAAGACCGGGAAGCCATGCTAGCTAATAACCGCAGAGGGTCTGACAAATCCAGTCTCACTAACTGACCCGATAAAGCCTGAACATCAAGTGCTAAAGGTCGCTCTACTGCTGAAAGGTATGCTAGACTCCCCAAACTCTCGGCTGTGCGACTCAAGGCATCGACCACTATATTGGCCTTCCCCGGATGATACAAAATAGTAAGGTCATAATCCTTGAGAAGCTCCAACCATGTCCTCTACCGCAAATTCAAATCCTTCTGCCTCAGCAGATACTGCAAGCTACGATGGTCAGTGAAAATCTCACACTGTACCCCATACAAATAATGGCGCCAAATCTTTAAGGCATGAACAATGGCAAATAACTCAAGATCGTGCAATGGGTAATTCTTCTCGTGCACCTTCAACTGTCTAGACGCGTAGGCAATCACCCTACTGTCCTGCATCAATACCGCTCCCAAGCCACTTTAGAAGCATCACAATAGACTGTGTAAGAACCCGAACCAGTAGGCAAAACCAACACCGGAGCTGTGGTCAATGCTGACTTGAGCTTCAGAAAGCTTTCCTCACACTCATCGGACCATCTGAATGGAGCACCCTTCTGGGTCAATATGGTCAATGGTGAAGCAATAGAAGAGAATCCTTCCACAAAGCGACGGTAATATCCCGCCAGACCAAGGAAACTCGTAATCTCAGTAGCTGAGGACAGTCTGGGCCAACTCTGCACTGCCTCAATCTTCTTCGGATCAACCTGAATACCCTCACTAGACACCACGTGCCCCAAGAAAGCTACTGAACCAAGCCAAAACTCACACTTGGAGAATTTTGCATAAAGCTTCTCCTCCCTCAACCTATGCAACCCAATCCTCAAGTGCTGAGCATGCTCTTCCCGGCTACGTGAATAAACCAGGATGTCATCAATGAACACAATGACGAACGAATCAAGCCAAGGCTGAAACACACTGTTCATCAATTGCATGAACGCGGCTGGAGCATTGGTCAACCCAAATGACATAACCAGAAACTCATAATGACCATATCTGGTCCTGAAAGCAGTCTTCGGAATGTCAGAATCCCGAATCTTCAACTGGTGATACCCCGACCTCAAGTTAATCATGGAGAACACCTTAGCTCCCTGAAGCTGATGAAACAAGTCATCAATACGGGGAAAAAGGATACCGGTTCTTCACTGTAACCTTATTCAGCTGCCTATAATCAATGCACATACGCATGGAGCCATCTTTCTTTTTCACAAACAACATCGGCGCACCCCAAGGTGACACACTCAGCTAGATGAACCCCTTATCTAAGAGTTCCTGAAGCTGCTCTTTCAATTCTTTCAACTCCGCTGGTTCCATACGGTAAGGTGGAATAGAGATAGGTTGGGTGTTTGGCACCAAGTCAATACCAAAATCAATATCCCTATTAGGTGGCATGCCTGGCAGGTCTGCAGGGAATACGTCCGGAAAATCACGAAACACAGGAGCAGAATCAACAGAAAGAGTCTCACTACTAACATCCCTCACGAAAGCAAGATAAGACTCACACCCTTTCTCAACCATACGCTGAGCCTTCAAATAAGAAATCACTCTGCTAGGCACATGCTCTATAGACCCTCTCCACTCAACTTTCAGAAATCCGGGCATAGCTAGGGTCACGGTCTTAGTGTGATAATCAAGGATAACATGAGATGGTGATAACCAATCCATGCCTAGAATTACATCAAGATCAACCATACTGAGTAACATCAAGTCCACTCGGGTCTCCAGACCCCCAATAAATATAAGACATGACCGATACACATGGTCCACAATAATAGTATCGCCCACCGGAGTCGAAACATGAACAGACGTAACTAAAGACTCACGGGGCATATTCAGAAAGTGGGAAAAATAAGATGAAACATACGAGTACGTGGAACCAGGGTCAAATAAAGCCAAAGCATCACTGTGAAAAACTAAGATCGTACCTGTAATCATCGCATCTGAGGCCATAGTATCAGGTCTAGCCATAAGTGCATAAATACGTGGCTGGGCTCCACCTGCTCGACCTCCCCCTCTAGGGCGGCCTCTAGCTGCCTGACCACCACCTCTAGCTGTCTGAGTCGGTGGTGAAGTGACTGGGGCTAAAGTCGAGGGCTGAAACCTCTACTAAGATGAACTACCAGGATGACGGGGACACTGCCTCCACTCATGTCCGAACTCTCCACACTCATAACAACCACCTAGAGCTGGAGATGAAAACTGACGAGAACCCCTGCCACCATGATAACCACTAGACGAACCATGCATAGAAAATCCCTGATAAGATGATGCTCGGGCGGAGCTCTGAGCTGGAAGAGCACTAAAAGATGAATGGCCCTGATGAGAGCTGCGGGGACCTTGCCCCGAAGATACACCACTGTAAGCTGGCGAACTGGCTGTGGAGGTCTAAATGGACGACCTCTGCTATGCTAAAATTGCACTCTAGAAGGGGCACCACTAAAGCTACCTCATCCCCGAGGATTTTTGGCCTCCCTCTCCTCATGCTCCTGCCTATGAACCGACTCAATGTCCCGAGCAATGTCAACTACCTGCCCAAATGTAGCTCCAGACACTCTCTCCCTAGTCATCAAAATCCAAAGCTGATACGTGAGACCATCTACAAACCTCCTGATACGCTCTCTGTCAGTAGGGACTAACTCCGAAGCATGTCTAGCCAACTCGGAAAACCTCACCTCATATTGAGTAACTGAAAACTCTCCCTGGTGCAACTGCTCAAACTGTCTGCGCTGCTCCTCTCTGTGGGACTGAGGAACATACTTCTCCAAAAAGAGCATGGAGAACTGCTGCCAGGTGAGTGGTGCTGAACCAACCGGCCTACGCCTCTCAAATGCCTCCCACCAAGTGAAAGCAACACCAACAAACTGAAATGTAGCAATTGAGACCCCGTTGGTATTCAAAATAGCCATAGTATGTAGTATCCTCTGGCACTTATCTAGAAACCCTTGGGCATCCTCGCCCTCTATACCGCTGACAGTCGGAGGCAGAAGTCTGCTGAACCTCTCCAGCCTGCGCTGCTCATCCTCAGGCATAGCAGGAACCACATAGTCCTGAACTGGGGTCCCCGGCTGGGCTGGGACTACCCCGGTGCCTGAATACTCTATACAACCTGCTCAGGTGTCCGGGCAGCTGGAGTCTGAACGTCTTCCCCAGCCTGAGCTGAAGTGGCAGTAGTAGACATAGCAACTGCCTGAGCCAAACTGGTACACACCGTCAATATCTGAGCTAGGGTCTCCTGAAGACCCGGAATAACCATAGGCACTGCCGGTGCCTGAGCCTGTCCCGCTGGAGCACCATCGGCGGGAACCTGATCCTGAATGATAGGGGGATCCTGTGGTACTGTCCCGGCTGCTACACGGGCTGGTCCCCTAACTCCACCACGGCCCCGACCCCTTGTGGGTCTGGCTGGTGTCTGGTCACCCTGATCAGTATTGCGTGTCCTCACCATCTGTGAGAGAATGAAACAACATGAGTTTAGATTTCAAGAATCAATAAATTGGCACGAAAGAGTTCAAGAAAATAGAGATGTTTCCTAAGAGTTCTGAAGCCTCTCGAAGATAAGTACAGACATCTCCGTACCGATCCGCAAGAATCTACTGAACCTGCTTATGACCGTTGAGTCCTATGAAACCTAGAGCTCTGATACCAACTTGTCACGACCCCAAATCCTAACAGGTCGTGATGGCGCCTATCGTGGAACTAGGCTAGCCAACCATCACATAACTACCCATCCGTTCCATTATAATGTTTCAATAATCAATAACAAGCGACAACGAAGCATAAAATAATTTCTTTAAGTCTTTACGCCCCAATAATAATCTAATATTCTAAACAATCCTCCCAAGACTGGTGTCAATATGGTCACGAGCATCTAAGAAATAAAACTAACACTGCTAATGTCTTAATCAATGTCTATGAAAAATACTAATACTAATAAAGGAAGGGAAATGGAGAAGCTGCGGACGCTGGACAACTACCTCGAAATCCCGTAAGCTGCTGACAACGAACTCGGACGACTACTGCTCCGAATCAGTACTTGGATCTGCACACAGAGGTGCAGGGAGTAATGATGAGTACGCCAACTCAGTAGTCATGATAATAAATCACAATCTGAGAATAAGAAACACACGGCACAAAACACCAATCCACAAACAGTAAAACATCAAGTCTCCATAAAGTATACATCAAATACATAAGTTCGAAAACCAATTTCCAAAAATCCTTTGAAACAAATATAATTTCAATATATCTCAGTAAAACTCTCAGTAAAATCGTTTTGAAAAACGAAGTGAATCACAATCAAAAACTCAGTAAAATCATCATAAATCTGCCCCTCGGGCGATAATCATTTCTCGTAACAATTTCCCTCAGCACCTCACCATCACTCAGTATCAGCCCAGCGGGCAACCTCACAGTCACTCAGTATTAGCCCCGCGGGCATCACTCTCACTCAGTAGGTACCTGCGCTCACTGTAGGTGTGTACAGACTCCGGAGGGGATCCTACAATCCAAGCACTATAACAAGCCACATCATGGCATAAATCACTCACAATGTTGGCATTCGGCCAGCCACATCATGGCATAAATCACTCACAATATTGGCCCTCGGCCTCTCTCGTATCATAACATCCTCACAATATTGGCCCGCAGCCTCACTCAGTCAGACACTCTCAACATGCCACTCGGGCCATCATTATACCGGATTCTCGACCCAAAACAGTGTTTCATTTTCAAGAAATAATATCAAAATACTCTGAGTGTCACAACAATTATCAAGAAAAGACTGAGTGGAAATCATAACATATCAAGTGAGGAAAATAGTAAAAACAGCCCCCAAGGGGTAATCAGATCGGCACTAAAGGAATATTTTTCAAAATTTCCAATCTTTGCATTCCAAAATCCGTGAAAGGATGCAAAGTCCGGGGTTTCATACCCTCAGGACAGGATTTAAAGACATTACTTACCTTAAACTAGCCTGAAAAGCTACTCTGCAACCCACTTGCCTCTCGAATCAATTTTCGAGCGCTCCAAATCTATAAAGATTAAATCTTTATCATCAAATTGTGCTAAAGGAATGAATTCCAATCGAAAAGTACTAATTTTAGCCTAAAACCCGAATTTAGCCAAAACCCGACCATCAGGCCCACGTCTAGGAACTTGACAAAGTTTATACCAAAATGTTCTTCATCATCTCACGAGTCTGTACATATAAAGAACGCTAAAATTGGAGTTTGTTTGACCCCTCAAATAGACCCCTAAAGGTCTCATAATCTAAAGCCCTAACTCCAACTTTTTCTACTGATTTTCATGAATTTAACACTGATATTAAGGTCTTTAATCACCTACAATTAAGTTAATGAGTCCAAAAAGCTTACCTCAATGATGCACCAATGTTTCCCTCTTCAAAATCCCTCAAAAACCTCGGAACTCGCACAACAATGGTGGAAAAAGGGTTAAAATTCGCGAAGTCTCCTTTTTATACTTTCTGCCCAGGTATTTCCACACATGCGGCCTTATTAGTGCCCCTGCTCCAGTAAAATCAACCGCTCCTGTGACTTTTCATTAAATCGATCAAACTCCGCATTTGCGGCTCCACTTCCGCACCTGCGAGGTCGCAGGTGCGGTCAAGTGTCCGCATCTGCGATGCTCTCCTGGGCTGGCTCAATCTCGCACCTACGGAGCCTTCTGCGCTCTTGCGGGCCCGAATTTGCGATCAATCATCCACAGGTGCGGAAACAACAGTGAATTCACACCAGCAGCTGTTTGCTGCAAATTTCCAACTCCGAACTTCCCGTTAACCATCCGAAATCAATCCCGAGGCCCTCGGGACCCCAACCAAATATACCAACATATCATATATGATCATTCAAACTTAGTTGCACTCCCGAAACACTAAAAATAACATCAAAACACCAAAATCACATCAAATTCAAGCCTAAGAACTTTGAAATTTCTAAAATCCACCAACGATACCGAAACTATTCAAAACAACTCCGATTTACCTGAAAATTTGCATACATATCCAAAATGACATTACAAACCTGTTCCAACTGTCGAAATTCCATTCCGACCCCGATACTCTATTTTCACTGCCGATCGGAAATCGCCAAAAACTAACTTTCGCCAATTCAAGCCTAATTCTACACCGGACATCACAAAAATATCCCGAACACACTTCTAAGTCCCAAATCACCTAACGAAGCTATCCGAGCCATAAAATCTGCATTCCGAGGTTTTTTACCAATAAGTTAACTCTCAGTTGACTTTTCCAACTCTAAGGCTATTTTTAAAGACTAAGTAACTAAACTCTCATTATAATTATTCCGATCCCGAGCCTACCAACTCTAACACATCAAGAACAGTTTAACCAAGCTATGACGAGGCAATAACAGTAAATATAAATGCAGATTTTACATAATGACCGACTGGGTCATTACGAAAGTAGTATGGTGAGTGGTGACGAAAAAAAACTTTTTGGAGAGCGGGGGTGGGGTGGGTAGGCATGGGGTGGAGTTAGTGGTGTGGGTAGGCATGGGTTGATGAGGGTAGGGAAGGTTGAGTAGGAGTTTTGGAAAATGTTTTCCCTTCTCTTGATAAGGAAAACATTTTCCTCCAATTGGAGGAAAATGGGTTCATAAGGAAAATGTTTTTCAAAATATTTAAACCAATAGAACATGATAAAATTTGAAAATATTTTCCGAAACATGTTTCCCTTCTGTCACGACCCAAAATCTACTAAGGTCGTGATGGCGCCGGACACCATCATCAGGCAAGCCAATCATTAACTAGTTGAAATAAATTCTTGTTTTAACATTTTTTTCAAAATCGTTACCTTTCACTTACAAGTTATAATAGCGAATAAAAATTTATCAAATAAATAAGATAGGTAAACCATTCAATTTATTAAATTAAATCCCAAACACATCCCAGAACCCCGTGTCACAAGTGCATGAGCAAATTCTAAGAATTTTACAATTTCTACAAAGCCTGTCCGAAATACAATTAGACATGGAAATTAAAATAAAATAATATAATACGAGGGAGACGTTGCGGATCGCCTCCGGATGATGCAGCTCTTCTAACTCTCTAGACCAGCTATCTCACTATGAAAGTACCTGTGCAATAAAAATGCACAGCAAGTGTAGCATGAGTACGAAAACAACGTGTACTCAGTATGTCGCCCGCCTAACCTCAGAGAGGTAGTGACGAGAGGTCGAATTAGACACTCACTAAGGTCCAACAAATTAATTTAACACAATTTGATATAAGTAATAAGCATACGAGGATGATAAAACAATAAGCATTATGGATAACTGTAATTCAAATAAATACTGAAAGTAAATAAACAGTTACTACTTCCTCATTTCCCCCCAAATATCTTAAATAAAAAATTACTTCTTTACTTTCCCCCAAATATCTTGTCACTTAAAAATACATGAAAAATATTTAACAATTTAGCATGCACATGCCGGATAAGGGCAACCGGCCAGAGCCATCATAAAAATCATCTATGTGCACTGCCGAGGATCAAGCGGCCCGTACCATAAGTGCACCTTTCAATAAAATAATCATGTCTAGGCACTGCCGAGGGTCGAACGATATGAACCATAAGTGCATTTTTCAATAAAATAATCATATCTATGCACTGCCGAGGATCGAACAGCCCGAACCATAGGTGCATTTTTCAATCCGCCGTGGCATACAGCCCACTCCCATGAGAGTGGGGAAAATAACACTCCGCTCGCGGAATGTAAATTGCGAAGCGGTCACATGCAGTCATGCGCAATCAACAGTCCACCCCGATTACATCGGGAAAAAAAACAACCAAGTAAATGACAAGTTCCTCTTTTAAAAGTCACAAAAATAGTATTTAAATCCTTTCTCGAAATTCATTTGCCAGGTTTAATAAAATTCAATACTATAACCTTATCAGGAATACAATTATCCATGGAGGAGTCTTTTTCCTTTCTAAGATTAAGGAGGTACATTCTAGCCTTCGTAGGAAATGAGTTACAAATTCAATAGCAATATCAGTCTAATATTATTGGCAGGATCACATGTACAACACGTAAGGCATGCTAGTGGGTCCTAAACTACTCAGACATAAGCATAATAGTAGCTACGCACGGACTCCTGTCACCTCGTGCGTACGTATCCCCCGCAGACAATATCACGTACTCAATTAGTTCACCTAGGGGCACAATTCCTCCTCACAAAGTTAGAAAGGAGACTTACCTCGTATCGAATCTACTTCCCGGACCAAGAATGCACCCGAAACTCAAAACTCGTCTCCCAAGGACTCGAAACTAATCAAACGTTACGTAAATATATCAAATTATACTCAAAAGCATGGAATTCTCCTATTTACTTAGTCATTTCACCTTACTTTGAAAAATCCTAAAATGCACCCCTGGGTCCACATGCTCGGTTTCCGGAAATTTTTGAAGGAATCAATTACCATAGCGTAAGGATCATTAATATATAGTTTTGGTGTGATTACATGGCAAATTCCTTGGTAATTCTCCCAATTTATATAAAACCTAGGTTTTTCACCCTAACCCATGATTTTCCACTAATTAGTGTGTTAATATACCTAAAAATCCAAGTATTCAACTTAAATTATAGTAGGAATCACTTACCTTTCAGTTGCTAGGTGAAATCTCTTCTTTAAACGCTCCCAAAATCGCCCCAAGTGAAGAAAAATGGCTAAAATGGGACTAAGTCCCGTTTAAATCTAACACTGCCCAGTTGCCCCTTTGTGTGCGATCGCAGCAGGGGCAGTGCGATCGCATAAGTCAACTGGTCAAGGTCCCTTAAGGCCTACTGTGCGACCACAGAGGGGCACGTGCGATCGCAGATAGCAACTGGGCCAGGCCAAAGATCACTCCTGTGCGAACGCAGACAGGACAATGCGATACAGGGCATTTCCCCACACCCAACCAACTCCTTCTATGCAATCGAATTAATGCACCCACGATCGCACTGAAGGAAACTAGTCAGTGAAAATCTGGTGTTTTAAAATTAGCTCCGAGGGGTCCGAAACTCACCCGAGCCCCTCGGGACCCCGTCCAAAGGCACTGGCAAGTATGTATTCATGATACAGACTCGCTTGAATTTTCATGACGTGAAAAACAACAACAAAACTAAGAATTCGACCCCAAAACCAAATTGAATCAAACTTTGAACTTAAAGTTCTAGAATTCACTTTCAATGCGCCGAACCGACCTATACTACTCGGAATGACATCAAATTTTGCAAACAAGTCATAAATGACATTACGAACCTGTTCCAACTTCCGGAATTGCATTCCAAACCCGATATCAAAATTTCCACTTCCGGTCGGATTCTCAAAAACCTTCAAATTTCTATCTTTAGCCAAATGACTTCAAAATAACCTACGGGCATCCGAATTCACTCCCGATCGCGCTCCCAACTCCAGAATCACCATACAAACCTATTCCCCGGCTCGGAATCCCAAACGGACATCAAATTTACTGAAATACGCTTCAAGCCAAACTTAGGAAATTTTCTTCAAAACACTGACTTCTACAATATGCGCCGAAATGCTCCCGGGTTATCCAAAACTCGATTCGGACATACGCCGAAGGCCAAAATCATCATACGAACCTACATGAACCTTCAAATTATGATTCAGAGGCCGTTTACTCAAAATTTCAATCTTAATTGATTTCTCCAACTTAAGGCTTCTTAAATAAAAATTTTCTTTCCAAATTAACTCTAAACTCCCCGAAATTCAATTCCGACCACACCTATAAGTCATAATACCTGAAATGAAGCTGCTCATGGCCTCAAACCGCTGAACGACGTGCTAGAGCTCAAAACGACCGGTCGGGTCATTACATTCTCCCCCACTTAAACAGACGTTCATCCTCGAACGTGTTAGGAACTGCTCTGGAGTTATCTGAAATCACTGTTTAACACCTCGAGCACCTGCCCGTGCTACCACAACCCAGTTGAGTATATTAGCTTGGTCAAATATGAAGATTTCTTCTTTTATTCATATAATAAGCTCAGAATCCAGTTCTAACACCTGGAATTTCTCTGCAGGCCTATTTCCAATATATAAACACCGTATCAACTACCACACATACACCAGAACATGACTGCATGCCTTGTTGAATTAGCACCATGCACCGCATAATTAATCATATGACCACAATGACACTCCCTGAACCTTAATAGCCAAAATTCCATGAATCCGATGCTCCCAAGGCACCTTATGACATATACATACAACCTGCTATAATGGTGGTGATACCACTATAACGGAGGAGACGGGTAGAAATTCATAACTAACTGCAGAGTTAACAAATCATTGAATATCTCATCTTAACTAGAATCAACACCTCAGTATGAACCGAATAATGGTATTTGTTCTTTAATGTATTTCACATGATCATAACGCACTGATCCCTGATCCAATAACCTCGTCTCACCCAGTATGAACTGTTCAGACAACAAATCACCCCAGACATGACCAACAGTCTCACATGATACCACATTGCGCCAATAGGCCATAACTCGAACATGATACATAAAGGAATGACTCATGAAGGGACTACTCGACTCACGCAACTAATATGAACTCTTCTCAGAAAATAGAAAGTAAAACACAGAAAAAATAAATGTAGGAACCTTACTCATCATCACACTGTTGCGGCGTGCAACCCGATCCAAATAGCATACCCATGGTGGCGTGCCACCCGATCCCATCCTAAAATTCACATAAGGAAATACAGACGGAGCTGAATTGCTCACTATTACAAATTACTGAATATTGATCATAAGCACGCTAAGTGCATAATACCATCCTGGGGAGACTGTTAAGCCATATGCTTACAAAAACTCAAGCACAACTGAGGTGCGATATATATATATATATACACTCTGGATCTCAGGAGCTATCCTGCTCACATAACATCATCACTATGCGGAGATCTCAACACATAAGAAATTATCAAGCCGTTTCACAAATCACACGGCAGAGTTATATTATCACATGTATTTGACGAAGACGGAACACCATCTGCTGTTCTAATACCCTTCCACGAAAAGCGCTCTACTGAAATGAACATGCCTGGCTCATAGGAGCCTGTAATCATATTTAAATCCATCCACAAACATCGAGTCTACCTTGCTCTCACCAAACTAAGCTAATAGCTTTACCTGGGTCCACATTAACCCACTTCCTCTCATAATACGCAAGAACAACCATCATATCTAGGACAAATACCCCACAATCCACAACCAAATGAACTGAACGCCTTTCAGGCATAAACCCTCAAATAAGCAATACTGCACTTCCTCATACTCAGTCCAAATCTCCAATCCATTAAGTGAATACATGTCACACGTATACAATATTTTCGTGGTTATGCTCCCGCGACCTTTCACACCAGGTAACAAGTCTGCACACCCACATCACCGACCACACTAACACTGCAAAACACGTCAAGAACCCATGACCAGGTACAAAGCCCCTTTCACTGAATATCGATCTCTGGTGATATTGAAGATAACACGAGCTTACTCTTAATTTTCAAACCACTTTTTCTTGCCCATATGAGCTCACGACATCCTTGATAACACCCAACCGCAATCTCGATTCTTACTCCCAGTTACATACTGCTTACCACACCTAACATGCCAATATGAGATAGCGCAAGAATTCCATCATAACTTCTGAACCACTAATAGGGTGAACAGTGAATCATATAGAAACCTTTTACTTACTTCAAATTCAAGAGAACAACCATAACACACGAGTAAATTCCCACAATCACAATACATGCAAATCCTTAAGTAGTGGTCTGAACCACCATAACCCTTCTGGGATCCGCCTACACTTGACAGGCCATAATACTTGAATTCTTCCAAATAAAAATCTATTTCGATGGCTGACATGACTCGCACACCGGCAGAAACCACATGCATAACTTAATCACATCGAAGGAACTGATCATTGTCGTAAAGGTGCCATTTCAACCATGGCTAATCAATCTATATTCCTTTAATCATTCTTAACTGCCTTAGAAATAATAGTAACCCTATTCAACTCATAGAAACTCAATCCTCGCTCATCCCGAGTGGTCTTGATTCACGAGACCATGGTGTCTCAGTCTCACAACCCGTCTCATACCCTCCTGAAAATCTTGCTACGGCCCGGAGTTTACTTCTCTCACTTTCCCAATACTATCGTGCACGCTGAAACATATCATAGAAAACTCCAACCATTTTCCTCCCTCTTAAATTACACTGCAAAAGCTCCATTCTTACTCATACTCCTGCTTGAAACCCTTAAATGCCGCATTCTTACTTTTGAACTCATTAGGACTGCTATTAAGAGTCACCCACTCTAGACCCTGCTGGGATCCTTTCTACTTTGTTAGCATGATCTTGCCCAACCAATTCGTCCAACTCTTTCAAATTTTCTTGTTAGTTCTCCCTAAATACTCAAATTTTCTAGCACCATTCACACGTTCTGTCTCCTACCGAATAGCCACCAGAATCCCTCACAGAAACTTGCCAACCACACAACCGCTAACCTACTCACATAAGATAACCCACCTTTGGGAATCACCAACTGACACCTTCCAATGACGCTGTACTGCACTATCTCTATGACATCAATACCCCATCCTATGCCCTGCTTCATTTACCAACTTTACTAGTCCGTCCGCTCCTCATGGACATCCATTAAATGTGCGACAATATCCTCTAATTCCAAGCTATGCTGCCTGATAATAGGCTGAATTCACATAGTTTAGTATATATTTATACTCTAACTTAATGAGGCTTCACGGTTTTAAGTGAGTTAAATGATGATAAATTGGCTCTAATGGTGATTTTTGTGTTTCACAGGAGTACGATAAGCTATTGAGGACTTATGACGGTGATCCGGGCGAATTTGAAGAATAACAGACCATGGGATAACTCCGAGGTGATTTGAAGGCTGGAGATTTGTCAAGACAGTAGGAAACCCCATTAGCACGGGCATTAGCGCGAGACTAGCGCGCCCGTGCTAGTCCAGCGATCTTCTGGGCAGTGCTAAACCCCATTAGCGCGGGCTGTAGCGCGAGACTAGCGCGCCCGCGCTAGTCCTGACAGGAAAAATACGTCGAGAAGGGTAATTTTGGAAGTTTGGGGCCAATCCACTTAACTTATAAAAGGTTCAATTCTCCCAAAGGAGCAGATTATCCAGGTTTAGAGTTTAGAATAAGAAAAAGCAAGGGCAAGAGGCAAGGAGGGCAATTGGGCATCAATCCATATCTCCTTCTCTTGTGATTTTTTATCATTGTTCATGAATTCTTTTGTAGTTTTCATTATTGTTATGAGTAGCTAACTTTTCTAATCTAAGGTTTTGGTGGAACCCGTTGGGGAATGACATTATTGTGATATTAATATAGTTTTGATTGGTTATTAATCTCTATTTGTTCAAGTACGTTCATTTTGTAGTTAATTGAAAGGATACTCAATTAGTTGTGCCTATTTATTATGTATCTACTTGAGAGAGAGTGCATATTTAGGTAGTTGTTTGAACAACATCACTCCCACAGTATAGACGAGAGTCATGAGGGTTTAGAGGTTGGATTAGAGATAACGATACCTCAGGTTCAATCTAAAGTGAGATGTAATGCAATCTAGCTAGCGTAACTTGAGAGAGTGCGTCTAGTAAATTATCATAATTACTTGAGAGAGATTTATGGCAGCTGGAGTGTTCATTATTGATAGAGACAACTAAATCAAACTATAGGAAGTATCCACGAAAGAATTTCACCAACGGGGGAAACCATAACCTTAGACCTTTATCGCATCTGTTTACACCTCAATATTAGTTATCTTTTAGTTTATTTAATTTCATTCAGTTGTAGTAGTAAAAATTCTTAAAAGTGATATTCATAATATTTGGGAACTTGATTATTGAGAGTCGAGTAGTCTAACAACAATAATTGATAGGTTAATTCCATGTGGGATTCGACTCTGGGCTAAATACTCAGATATATTTGCAACGCCCGTTTAGTCTTTTTATAAGACATAGTTGAGCGTGATCAAATTTTGGCGCCGCTGCCGAGGAGCTAACGGTGTTATTAATTAGATTTGGAAGAAATACAAAATGCTTATGTATAGTCAATTTTCTTCAATTTTCATCTATACATTGAAAATTTAACGTTTGCTAACTTGGTTGTACAGGTGCATGCCTAGAAACTCATCGAGAACTGGTGAAGTATTAGAAGCCTTATCAGATCCCGAGAAAGTTTTCAAGGCCTTAAGCCGGGCCAATCGGAAAAGCAAACAACAACCATCAATTGAATAACTTGAACCCGATATGGAAGATCTAAACAACAGGAAAAACAATGGGGACGACGTGGTAGACCCAGTTGCGCAGATAGGGGCAGAGACTTCTTTATATGACTGGGCACAACCCACGACAGAGAATTTGGCCACTGCGATACTAGTCCCTCAAATACAGGCTGAGTCTTTCCAGATTACAAATAATATGTTGCACTTGTTGCAGAACAAGGGACTATTTTCAGGTTCATACATCGAGGACCCCCAACATCATTTGAAGAATTTCCTATCGATTTGCAAAACTCAGAGGCATCCAAACGTCACTCAGGAAAAAACTATTGTTGTTTCCATTCTCAGTGACAGGAGCAACTCAGACTTGGCTAAAATTTCTCCCCATCAATTCCATTACCACATGGGAGGAGTTAGTTAAATAGTTTGTGAACAAATTCCATCCACCCAACAAGACAACTCAACAAATTGATGAAATCTTGAGCTTCAGACAGAAGCCAGTTGAAACATTGCAGGAAACATGAGAACGATTTAAGGGAATGTTGGTTATCTGTCCACACCATGGTATTCCTGAGCAGATGTTGGGGCAGCATTTTTATATGGGTCTGGCGGATACAGTAAAGGTAAATGTAGATGCTTCAGGTGGTGGAGCATTCTTGAGCAAAACATGGAGAGAAAGCCAGATCCTGCTTGATAAAATGGTGCAGAATTCGGGGTGGACAACCAGGAAGGCGCCCATTACTCCTGTAGTTCACTCAGTGCCCTTCGATCCATCCAATACTATTGCTGAGAACGTGGCCACCTTGATAACACAGATGAGCATACTAACTAAGAAGGTGGAGGAATCAGGGCAAAAGCAGCAGGTACATATCGTGGATACAACCAATGGGGGCTTATGCACATCTTGCATTAGTCAATCATTTGGTAATCAGTGGAATGCAGAGTGTGATCACCCTCCTTACCCAGAAAACATGAATTATGTGTCAAATTATGGAGGCCAGATACAAGGGGGACAAAACTGGGGTCAGCAAGTTCAACCGTATAGACCACCTCACCAGCAATAGAACAATGGAAACATGGGTGCCATGAGACCTCAAGGTAATGTACCACCTTATCAGAGGCCACATGGTTATAACAATCAAAATCAACAATAAGCATACCACCCTCCTCAGCAAAAACATGGGGGGGGGGAGGCAAGAAGATGGGTTTTTCCAGGCTTGAAGCGATGATGCAACAGGTGATTGGGTCAACGGCCAAAATGAGTGAGAGAGTAGATGTACATGATGAAACTATTAAAAATATTGAAGTGCAGTTGGGCTAGATATCTATGGCAGTGAACAATCGTCCTCTTAGGACTTTACCTGTAGATACTCAGGTGAATCCTAAGGACCATGGCCCGAAGCAGATGATGGCAGTGAGTCTCCGCAATGGCAGGGACTTAGACTTGGAATAGGAATTGGCTCGTGAAAGCAGGCAGGCAGAGACACTAGTACCAGTGCCAATCGAACTTGATGATTCCACAAACTTGACCAAGGTAACAGTATAAACTGCTGAAGGAGAACTTAATGGGCAGAGTGAGGCTGAAAAGGAAGTGGAAATATTCCTAGAGCCAGTAGTTGAAGTGGGAGTTGAAAAAGAAAAATCCCAAATCACGGGGAAGAAAAGACCGCCCGCCCCATTCCCTCAAAGGCTGGCCAAATACCAAAAGGATGAACAGTACAAAAAGTTCTTGGATATGCCAAAGCAGATACATGTAAACATTCCTCTAATTGATGCTTTGAAAGAGATGCTTGGGTATGCGAAGATAATGAAGGATTTGATGTCCCGGAAGTTTGATTTCCAAGACTTAGCGACTGTGACTTTGAGTCAGACTTGCAGTGCTGTGGTAACACGACCAATAGCAGAGAAGTTGTCTGATCCAGGGAGTTTTACAATTCCCTGCACCATTGGCGATTTGGCTTTTGCCAAAGCACTATGTGATTTGGGGACATCATTAATCTAATGTCCCTGGCCATTTATAAGAGACTGAGTATTGGTAGAGCCAGACCAACTTCCATGTTGCTACAACTGGCTGATAGGACGGTGAAGAGACCGTCGGGTATTCTGGATGATGTTTTGGTGCAAGTGGGGAAGTTTGTGTTCCCTGCTGACTTTGTGACACTAGACTGTCGAGTGGATGAAGAGATTCCCATAATCTTGGGCAGGCCATTTTTGGTCACAGGCAGAGCTCTCATTGATTGTGAGACTGGGAAGCTCAAGATGAGGCTTAATGATGAAGAAATCACATTCAACGTACAGAAATCCATGAGGCGACCCAGTGAGTTCACCAAATGCTCTCTAATTGATGCTGTGGATGTGATAGCGGAGGAAGATGATGCGTCCTTAACTGTTGAGGACCCCCTTGCTGCATGTTTAATGAATTGATGCGGTAAATGGGTAGGAATTGGTAGAGTGGATGTTAGCACTTGAAGGTAAAGGAGTATGGACGAGGGCTCTTGTGTTTGAACCATTACACTTAAAGAAAAGAGAGAGTCCACCAACCAAGCCCTCTGTGGAAGAACCTCCCAAACTAGAGTTGAAACCATTGCTAGCCCATCTCAGGTACGCATTTCTAGGCCCCAATACTACGCCACCTGTTATTATCTCATCCAGTTTGTTAGATGTGCATGCAAATCAGTTGTTACAGGTAATTTTAGAGTACAAGACTTCCATTGGATGGACCATGGCAGATATCAAAGGGATCAGCTCGGCATATTGCATGCACAAGATTCTCCTAGAAGAAGGACACAGACCTTCCAGGGAACATCAAAGGCGCTTGAACCCAAACATGAAGGAAGTGGTGAAGAAAGAAATCATCAAGTGGTTAGATGCGGGAATCATTTTCCCCATCTCTGACAGCAGCTGGGTCAGCCCAGTGCAATGTGTTCCAAAAAAGGGTGGCATGACGGTTGTCGAGAATGACAAAAATGAGTTGATATCTACAAGAACCGTCATGGGCTGGAGAATATGCATGGATTACAGAAAGCTGAATCTCGCCACCCGTAAAGACCACTTCCCACTTCCCTTCATTGATCAGATGCTCGACGGGCTCGCAGGGAGGTCTCATTTTTGTTTCCTGGACGGGTACTCGGGGTACAACTAGATTTCAATTGCCCCGGAAGACAGGGAAAATACCTCCTTCACATGCCCCTATGGGGGTATTTGCCTTCAGAAGGATGCCATTTGGCCTATGCAATTCACCCACCACATTCCAAAGGTGCATGATGGCCATATTCACAGACATGGTCGAAGACATCATGGAGGTATTCATGGATGATTTCTCAGTGGTGGGAAATTCATTCGAGAAGTGCCTAGAAAACCTAACCCGTGTCCTAAAAAGGTGCATTGAGGCGAATCTTGTGCTTAACTGGGAGAAGTGCCATTTCATGGTACAATAAGGGATCATCTTGGGGCACTTGGTGTCAAGTAAAGGAATTGAGGTGGACCGAGAAAAAGTCGATGTGATCTAATAACTTCCACCTCCCACAGCAGTTAGAGCTATACGTAGCTTCCTTGGGCATGCCGGGTTCTACCGACGATTCATCAAAGACTTCTCCAAGATCGCCAACCCCATCTATAAGTTGCTTGAAAAAGACAACCCCTTTGTGTTTTCTAATGATTGCAGGGTAGCGTTTGAGGAGCTTAAAAAGCGGTTAGTCACGACATCAATCATCATTGCACTGGAGTGGGAGCAACCGTTTGAACTCATGTGCGATGCTAGTGACTATGCAGTGGGAGCCGTGTTGGGTCAGCACAAAGATAGAATAATGCACCCAATTTACTACTCAAGTAGGACTTTGAGTGGAGCTCAGCTGAACTACACAGTGACAGAAAAGGAAATGTTGGCAGTAGTGTTCGCCTTTGACAAGTTCAGGTCTTACCTGATTGGGTCGAGGGTGGTTGTGTACACTGATCATGCAGCCATCAGATGCTTGGTTGAGAAAAAAGAGTCTAAGCCGCGCCTAATTCGTTGGGTGTTGCTTCTTCAGGAATTTGACTTGGAGATTCGTGACCGCAAGGGCACAGGGAACCAAGTCGCTGACCACTTGTCACGTCTTGAAGGTGCTGAGAATGCAATTGAATCAGAGGATATTCTGGAAACCATTCCAGACGAGCAGCTACTCGCCATGAGCGTAGAAGATTTTCCATGGTATGCAGATATTGCAAACTACCTGGCTAGTGGTATTGAACCTTATGAACCGTCTTCTGTTCAAAAGAAAATATTTTATCATGATTGCCGAAATTACTATTGGGATGAACCTCATTTGTTTAAAATTTGCATTGATAACATGATCCGGAGGTGCATCCCCGAGATAGAACAATTTGCTATTTTGCAGGCTTGTCACGCATCTCCATATGGAAGACATTTCAGAGGAGTTCAAACAGCAGCTAAGGTGTTAAAGGCCGGGTTTTATTGGCCTACTGTGTTCAAAGATGCTCACCAATGGGTGAAGGGCTGTAATGAATGTCAAAGGACGAGGAACATATCCCATCATCATGAGATGCCATGAATCCAATACAAGAGTGGAAGTGTTTGATGTGTGGGGGATAGACTTCATGGGTCCCTTTGTCAGCTCCTACGACAATAAGTACATACTTGTTGCTGTAGACTACATGTCCAAATGGGTAGAAGCTGCAGCGTTCCCCACCAATGATGCAAGAGTGGTGGTGGGGTTCTTAAAGAAAAATATATTCACCCGTTTTGGAACCCCAAGGGCTATTATTAGTGACGGAGGCACTCACTTTTGCAATCGTGTCTTCGTGAAGCTGCTGGCCAAATATGATGTGCGCCACAAGGTGGCAAACCCCTATAACCCTCAGACGAGTGAGCAGGTTGAGGTATCAAACCGTGAAATCAAGAGTGTGCTGACCAAAATAGTAAACGCCACAAGAACTGATTAGGCGAAGAAGCTCGATGACGCACTCTGGGCCTATAAAACTGCATTTAAAACACCAATTGGTATTTGGTAAGGCCTGTCACCTGCCTGTGGAGCTAGAACATCGAGCGTGGTAGGAATTAAAGCAGTTGAACATGGATCTCGATGCTGCAGGAGAAAATTGAGTCACAGAGCTGCATGAGTTGGAAGAGTTCAGATGTCAATCATTCGAAAGCACAAGGCTATATAAAGAGAGAATGAAGAGGTTACAAGGCAAAAACATTGTGGACCGAAATTTCAAACTCGGAGACAAAGTATTGCTTTACAATTCAAGATTGAGATTGTTTTTGGGTAAGCTCAAGTCTCGATGGTCTGGACCATTCAAAGTGGTTGAAGTGTTTCCCTCTGGTGCTGTGGAAATTGCTGCTGAAGATGGGTCTAACGCCTTCAAGGTCAATGGACAAAGATTGAAAATGTATGTGGGGATGAATGAAACCAGTGACCTGGCTGTGGTGCATCTTTTTGAACCTCAGAGGCTAAGCGAACCTTAATTGCGCTCATTCTGCATCGTGCCGCGACGGTAAATCATGCGCTTCATGGGAGGCAACCTATTGGTTGTTGTACTCGTCGTGCCGCGACATTAAATCAAGAGATGATTGGGAGGAAACCCAACACATATAGTGTTATTGTATAAATTACTAACATATGCAGGTGTGCGAGAAAAGGGGTGAACACAGAACCACAAGAAAGAGGAAAATAAAAGAAAATTTCTGCTGACGCCTGGACTAGCGCGCCCGCGCTAAGCTAGCGCTAGTCAGGTTTTACACTGCCTCGGTTATATCATCACTAGCACGGTCGCACTAATCTCGCGCTAGAGGTCGCGGTAGTAGGGTTTCCCACTGTCCCTCAACCCCTGGACTAGCGCACCCGCGCTATTCTAGCACTAAGGTCGCGCTAGATCGTCTCGACACATGTATGTTTCAGGTAATTTTTNCCCCCCTAACTGACACAACTCTTATCCCCCTTCCTTCTCACAATATAACTCCACCCTCCCATAAACCCTTTCCCTTCTTCTTCTTCTTCTTCTTCTTCTTCTTCTTCTTCTTCTTCTTCTTCTTCTTCTTCTTTTCCTCTTCAATTTTCCTCCCCAAAGGAAGGCAAACCCACTCAAGCACACCCATCTCTAAGCATTCTTCAACCCCCATTACTCCATCTCCATCCTTCAACCCTATAGGTATGTACTTCTCACCTTAATTTTCTTTTCTTATTATTTTTGTAACTTTGTTTTTCTTTTCCATTGTCTACGCAACTTGTAGCTTTTTTATTTATTCATTGGTAGCCATAATGGGTAGTAGTTGATTTGTGCTGAAAATAGATGACATAGGGAGTGTGGGGGTGTTGTGAGTATGTTTGGGTTATTGTGGTGGTGCTTCATGTCCATTATTTAGTGCTTGGGGTTTAAATTGTTAATGCCCACCATATATTTGTAAAAAGGCCCCAATGGAGGGAAATAATGTGAGCAATTTGTGGTGAAGTCTGAGTAACCACAGTTGGATCACCCTGTTGTATTGAGCTAATACTATGCTAATTGTAGGTACAATGCCTCCACGCAAGCGTCAAACCATAGGCTCCTCCTCAAGTCGTTCAACAAGAACCTCCACCGGAGGAAAGCCCCAAAAATCAGTAGACTCGAGGCCTTTCAATAGACACAAGTTTGTCTCAGCGAAGGCGCGGGACATATTCGCTGAAAAAGAGGATAAGAAAGCTATACCTGAGAATGCCATGGACTCTGAAGCCATCAAGATGAACTACCCAAGAATGTACGAGGTGTTAATTCAGCGTCGCATGAACGTTTTCTTTGAGGAACCTCATGAGTCAAATGCCATGATTTTCAGGGAATTTTATGCCAACACTCCGGAGCATGAGAACTATGTTGTAACAGTGCGGAGAAGGCCGGTTAATGCCTCAATGGAGCACATTCGGACAATGTTCATGCTACCTCCACCAGCAGCTGGTTACGTAGACGCCTACCAGACCTATAGTGGAAAAATGACTCCGTGGGATACGTTCACCCCGACCATCTGTCGACCAGGCATTGCATTAAAGTGGTACAAGTATGGAAACAAATTCCACCCCTCGGCCCTCAAGTTTGAGGCCAAATGCTGGTTGTACCTGATCAATAGTCAACTCTTGCCATCTAAAAACACTTCGGAGGCTAACATTCCTCGAGCGTGTTTGATTTGGTGCTTCATGGTAGATGCATCGTTCGATGTGGCACAATTAATTCATGAGGAGATATTTGTCCGCATGAAGGTCCAAAGGTATGGGTTCTTCTACCCATCGCTTGTCACTCAATTGTGCACTGCGACTAGGGTGCCAGGCGACTTTGCTGTTGATGGCCGGGTGCCTGAGGCGCATCCCTTCAAAGCTGAAAGAATTACCACGGGAAATGAGGCAATGGCGGCTGATGAGGAATTAGTGGGGCATGACTCTGAGGAAGATGAAGCAGAGGAGGAGCATCACCAGGGAGGTGCAGAGACTGAGCACATGGAGGAGGAGCAAGCTGTGGAGGTTGGAGGCCCGTCTAGGGCCAGTTGGGGCCAGCGGTTGGATCACCTGGAGCACGACATGGCCAAGTTGAGAACCTCAGTGACTGAACTTGGGACCCGAGTTGATGAGATGGCCACCCAACAAAAGAAGTCTGAAAAGAAGATTATGGGCTGGCTACGCGCCCTGGGTCGTGCTTGCAACTTGAACCCAGACACTGTCTCCGACCAAGATTGAGCTATCAGGGAAGTCCCCTTACCTTACTCTGTCTTTTCATTGTCGATGAGGACATGTACTCGTTTTAAGTGTGGGGTAGGGGATGGTTTCCCTGTTGTATTGTATGTTGTACAAGTTATGAATTATTTTCTTTAGTTTGTTTTGGTTAACTTGATCGAATTGCAGTTTTGTTTTATGTTTTTTGTGTAGTCTGTTTTAGTTGTTGTTAGTAATAGTAATCAAGTCGTCTTGGCCCGACGACGGATCCCTTTGGCGGGGGTTCTTGAGGGTCCAAGTCAATCAAAAAAAAAATTCAGAAAATTTAGTGGACTCCTCCTGATGACGGATTTCTTAGGAAGTTTTCTTGAGGGAGGTTAGTCCGAAGAAAACACCAAAAAGATTTTTTATTTTCTTTATAGGTAGTGTAGTAACTCCCTCTTGGTTTTTCTTTGGGCAAGGTGCTGAATGATAAAATGCTACCCTTAGTGTGTTACACCCAAACACCGTGAATCCTAGAGTGTAATGCTTAGGCTCACCTGTTGACTCTTGTAGAATGCCTTAATGGCGCATGTTGTAACTAACTTGAATGCTCAATGGAGTGTTTTGATGAACCAATTTGGATTGAATTATGTGCCATGTGTGTGTGAGGTGTTCTGCATCTATTCTATGTTTACATTTGGTACCTAGAACTTGCCATGTGTGTGTACAAATCGAAATAGAAGTTTGTTTAGTCTTAGAAGGGATATAGGCATTTTTTTGTTAAGCCAGACACAAATATATACCCACCTGAACATAATTAACCATAGTCAACCCCTTTGAGCTTATAAGCCTGTTTCTTTCATAACCACATTATGAACCATAACCAGTTGTTTAAATAGCCTGTTTGTTTGAACCTGGTACTTCCAACGAGCACTTGAATTGTTAGCAGATATGTAAAAGTCAAAGTGTGGGGTGGTGGTTTGATCTATAAGGAAAATCAAGGAAATAGAATGAAAAATGCAAAAGTGAAGGCCACTTAGAAAAAAAAAACAAAAGAAAGAAAGAGGACAATAAATACATGTAGTCCTTGATAATTAGTGACATGGGGTAATTATGAATTAAAGTAGGGTGAAAGTTCTGGCCAAGCATGAAAATGGGTTGAATGTTAATCTAATTGTATTAAAAGTGCTTAGGGAGGTTAGTCACTATACCGAAAATGTATTTTACCCGTCCCTTAGCCTACATTACAATCAAATAAAGACCTATTAATCTTAGACTGAATGAACTCAATTAGTAGAGTATTACACTACGGGCAAGCCTATGGCGTATCTGTGTGACATATGAATGTTCTTTTTGAGAGTGAGTGAATTATTTCGATTAAAAGTTCCTGTTGCTCTGACTAAAATCTTCTATGGAACTACTCTCAATTGTGTGAAGTGAGGTCATATGATTTATGAAAAAGAGGTAAGTCTTGACCTCCTTGTAGAGTATTTCGAGGAAGTAAGATTATAGCAGGGCATGTGAGAGTCATTGCTTGAGGCATAGATGTTACAATGCTAGGTGCAGTGCTTGTAAAGCGTTTGTGGTGTGACACCGTAGGGGAGTGTTTGATATAAAGAAACCTTGTAGGATATAGCAGATTGCTCGAGGTCTAGCAATGATTTAAGTGTTGGGTGTTGATAATAGGCTGAATTCACATAGTTTAGCATATATTTATACTCTAACTTAATGAGGCTTCACGGTCTTAAGTGAGTTAAATGATGATAAATTGGCTCTAATGGTGATTTTTGTATTTCACAAGAGTACGATAAGCTATTGAGGACTTATGACGGTGATCCAGGCGAATTTGAAAAATAGCAGACCATGGGATAACTCCGAGGTGATTTGAAGGCTGGAGATTTGTCAAGACAGTAGGAAACCCCATTAGCGCGAGACTAGCGTGCCCGCACTAGTCCAACAATCTTTCGGGCAGTGCTAAACCCCATTAGCACGGGCTGTAGCGCGAGACTAGCGCGCCCGCGCTAGTCCTGACGGGAAAAATACATCGATAAGGGTAATTTTTGAAATTTGGGGCCAATCCACTTAACCTATAAAAGGTTCAATTCACCCAAAGGAGAAGATTATCCAGGTTTAGAGTTTAGAATAAGAAAAATCAAGGGCAAGAGGCAAAGAGGGAAATTGGGCATCAATCCATATCTCCTTCTCTTGTGATTTTTATCATTGTTCATGAATTCTGTTGTAGTTTTCATTATTTTTATGAGTAGCTAACTTTTCTAGTCTAAGGTTTTGGTGGAACCCGTTGGGGAATGACGTTATTGTGATATTAATATAGTTTTGATTGGTTGTTAATCTCTATTTGTTCAACTACGTTCTTGTTGTAGTTAATTGAAAGGATCCTCAATTAGCTGTGCCTATTTATTATGTATCTACTTGAGAAAGAGTGCATATTTAGGTAGTTGTTGGAACAACATCACTCCCGGAGTATAGACGAGAGTCATAACCAAGGGTTTAGAGGTTGAATTAGAGATAACGATACCTCGGGTGCAATCTAAAGTGAGTTGTAATGCAATATAGCTAGCGTAACTTGAGAAAGTGCGTCTAGTAAATTATCATAATTACTTGAGAGAGATTTATGGTAGCTGGAGTGTTCATGATTGATAGAGACAACTAAATCAAACTATAGGAAGTATCCACGAAAGAAGTTCACCAACGGTGGAAGTCATAACCTTAGACCTTTATCGCATCTGTTTACACCTCAATATTAGTTATCTTTTGGTTTATTTAATTTCATCCAGTTGTAGTAGTAAAAATACTGAAAAGTGATATTCATAATCTTTGGGAACTTGATTATTAAGAGTCGAGTAGTCTAACAACAATAATTGATAGGTTAATTCCCTGTGGGATTCGACTCTAGGCTAAATACTCAGATATATTTGCAACGCCCGTTTAGTCTTTTTATAAGACATAGTTGAGCGTGATCACTGTCGCTCCCCCACTTTGCGACTGCTCGACTTCCGCTCCTTACACCCGGACTCCTAGAAAGGGAACCACCGCCTAGCCTCAATTCAATATCATCCTCCGTAGCTCTTACACCAGCAGATCACCACGACTTCAAACTCTCTGAAGATCATCTTTCTCGAGCTGCCTTTATTATCAACACTTATCGGGTACTAAACCACCGCGCCTCACGGTCTCTGATAGCCGCTTCTTTAATACTTCTTCATAATACTCTGACCCCATGCAACCGAATAAACCATGGCACTGACGAACTTAACACATTCCATTTGATCAAGGACGACGATAACACATCACAGGTGAATACTCCACCTTACTTGAAAACACCAAGTCTTACCACTTTATCAATCCAAAACCTGACCATCTATAGTCCAAATGCCTTTCGTCTGCCGGAACTAAAATACCGAAATCTCGAAATCACACTCCGCGAAGACCTCCCTTCAAACCATTCATCAGGACTCAACATATGGCAAGCATTCTGTCATCATATCGACATCGCGCGATAACCAGTCGTAAACATCATCACAACATGAGCATAACCTCAAGGCTCTCAGAAACACAGCTACTGAGCTGAAACAACATATTATCGTTCCACGGGGTCATAAGAACAGCCCCAACCAATTACACATGGAAAACATCTCGCATCATATCCGTAGCACCATTTCAACTCCTCAAATTTTTGATTCATAGCAAGCGCTTCGCGACGCATAAAATTGAGTAGGAAGAAACATAGGCATAAGCCTTAAAGGAATATAATCGTACGATGATGAATCAAGAAGGGAAGTACTCCTAACAGCCCTGTAGCCTCTCGAAGATATGTACAGACGTCTCTGTACCAATTCGCAAGACTCTACTAGACTTACTCATGACTCGTGAGACCTAAAGGAACCTAGTGCTCTGATACCATGTTGTCACGACCCAAAATCTACTAAGGTCGTGATGGCGCCGGACACCACCGTCAGGTAAGCCAATCATTAACTAGTTGAAATAAATTCCTGTTTTAACATCTTTTTCAAAATCATTACCTTTCAATTACAAGTTATAATAGCGAATGAAAATTCATCAAATAAATACGACAGGTAAATCATTCCATTTATTAAATTAAATCCCAAACACATCCCAGAACCCGGTGTCACAAGTGCATGAGCAAATTCAAAGAATTTTACAATTTCTACAAAACCTGTCCGAAATACAATTGGACAAGGAAATTAAAATAAAATAATACATTACGAGGGAGACTCTGTCAGATGCGGATCGCCTCCAGATGATGCAGCTCGCCTAAGTCTCTAGACCAGCTATGTCACTATGAAAGTACATGTGCAATAAAAATGCACAGCAAGTGTAGCATGATTACGAAAACAACGTATACTCAGTAAGTCGCCCGCCTAACCTCAGAGAGGTAGTGACGAGAGGTCGAATTAGACACTCACTAAGGTCCAACAAATTAATTTAACACAATATGATATAAGTAATAGGCATACGAGGATGATAAAACAGTAAGCATTACGGATAATTGTAATTCAAATAAATACTGAAAGTAAATAAACAGTTAGTACTTCCTCATTTTCCCCCAAATATCTTAAATAAACAATTACTTCTTTATTTCCCCCCAAATATCTTGTCACTTCAAAATTCATGAAAAACATTTAATAATTTAGCATGCGCATACGGGATAAGGGCAACCAGCCTGAGCCATCATAATAATCATCTTTGTGCACTGCCGAAGATCGAGCGGCCAGTACCATAAGTGCACCTTTCAATAAAATAATCATGTTTATGCACTGCCGAGGTTCGAACGACCCGAACCATAAGTGCATCTTTCAATAAAATAATCATATCTATGCACTTCAGAGGGTCGAACGACCCAAACCAGAAGTGCATTTTTTAATCCGTCGTGGCATACGACCGGCTCCCATGAGAGTGGGGGAAATAACACTCCGCTCGCGGAATATAAATTGCGAAGCGGTCATATGCAGTCATGCACAATCAACAGTCCACCCCGATTACATCGGGAAAACAAACACCCAAGTAAATGA
>MDKJ01249168.1:0-10703 GCA_005239525.1 Nicotiana knightiana | reverse complement strand
TATATATATATATATATATATATATATATATATATAGGATCAAGCTGCACGCCGCAACGAGATATATTGGATCGGGCTACACGCCGCAGCGATATACATATATTGGATCGAGCTTCACACCATAACGATATATAGCGCTTGGGCTGAAGGAGCCCTTCCGAATTTTGTACACCTCCAATGAGCGCAATCGACTATTTATGGATCGGGTTGCATGCCGTAACGGTTATTACATAGTACCTATTGAGCGTGAGTGCTGATTGACGAGAGATGAGTCACAAGTGACTGAGAGGCTTGCCCGAGAGGCTTATTTGTGAATGATACTGTGCCCGAGGGGCTAATTTGTTATGAAACTATTGCTTTCACTCTTCTTTACATTTTGCCTCTAAACGATAAATGTTGAACCAATGTTTTGTATGAGATTTGGAAAGGGAAAACTGGAATCTTTATGAAACTTTCGGAATGTAGATTCCTGACTTGATTTATTGATTTCCATCGATATTTATTACATAATTTTAAAAGCTTGTCACTTCAATCAAGTCCTTATTTATATTTTTTATTTATTGAGTTGGTGTACTCACGTTACTCCCTGCACCTTGTGTGCAGATCCAGGTGTCCGGATCGAGTGAGATTTTATTATTCTCAGTGGAGCTTTGTCGGAGACTGTGAGGTAGCTGCACGACGTTCGCAGCCCCATCCTTCTCCCTCTCATTTTTTTCGCTATTTACATTTTTCCTAGACTTGATGTATTAAGGAAATCGTGTCAGATTTTGTGTTCCAGTTAGTTTCTCATGACTGTTGACTCCGGGTTTTGGGGATGTTACTTAGATGTTTTCATTGATTATCCGCATTTGTGAAATATTAAAAGTGGAAGATTTATGATAGGTGCCATCACGACCAGTGTAGATTTGGGGTCGTGACAGAACTTGTAATGACCCGACCGATCGTTTAGCATTATCGGACCCCGTTCCCCTAAATAAAACTTCCCATAGCGGCTTATTTGCTTTATGACTTGCGAGGACGGGTGGTTCGGGATTCGGAAGCGTTTAGAGTGATATAGGAACACTTGGTTCCTTAAGATTTGCCTTTAAGGCCAAGTTTGACTTCAGTCAACATTTTGAGTAAACGACCTCAGAATTGAGTTTCGACGGTTCTGGTAGCTTCGTATGATGATTTCGGACTTGGGCGTATGTTCGGAATGGGTTTTTGATGGCCCGGGAGCATTTCGGTGCCCAATAGCGAAATAAGAGTTTCCTTAAGTTCATATTGTGGTTTGGGACGTGTTTTTGTGTTATCGAGGTCCAAACAGAATTTCGAGACCGGGAATAGATCTGTTATATAATTTATGACTTGCTTGCAAAATTTGGTGTCATTCCGAATAGTATAGGTCGATTTGGCGCATTGTTAGCAAATTCAAGAACTTAAAGTTCCTAAGTTTGATTTTAGGGGTTTTGAGGTGTGATTTTGAGTTTTAGCGTTGTTTGGGGTGTTCCGAAGGCTCGAACGAGTCCGTATTATGATTTGGGACTTGTTAGTATATTTGGACGGGGGCTCAGGTGGGCCCAGGTGCCTCTCGGGCACCAAACGAGGCCAAAAACCAGTTCAAGCAGTTGTTGGTGCACCTGATCTGGTGTGACCATAGGTGCGGTTTCCCAGTCGCAGGTGCAAGACCGCTCCTGCGGTCCTTGCCTCGCAGGTGCGGCGGAGAGCCTTCCCATTTTTCGCATGTGCGGATAATATCCGCAGAAGTAGAGCCGCAGATGCGAGCCCGGGCCCCTTGCCCCTCTTCCGCAGGTGCGAGTCTTTTCTCACAGGCGCGAGACCGCAGGTGCGGTCCTCGAGCCGCATGTGCGAAAACCCTGTAGGCAGTGAGGTCTTTTAAAATAAGGGAAATAACCATTTTACTCCATTTATTTCCTCCATAGTCGACCTTGAGAGCTTGGAAAAGAGCCGAACGACCTAGCTACTGAAAGGTAAGTGATTTCTACTCTAATATTAGTTTAATACATGAAATCCTAGGTATCTCCTAATTAGTAAAAATCAAGGGTTAGAGTAAAAACCTAGAGCTTTATGAAATTTGGGGAATTTCCCACTAAACTAGCTATGAAATCATACAAAAACCATATATTAATGATCCTTAGGGTATGGGTAAGTGTTTCCTTCAAGAATTTTCGGAATCCGAGCATGTGGGCCTGGGCTGTATTTTTGGGATTTTTCAAAATAGGTTGAAATAACTACTTAATTAGGTAAATTTCATACTTTTGAGCATAAATTAATTCATGTATACAATATTTGACTAGTTTCGAGTCCTTGAGAGACGAGTTTGGAGGTTCAGGCGCGTTCTTGACCTGGAAAGTAGGTTCTACACGAGGTGAGTTTCCTTTCTAACCTTGTCAGAGGGAATTGTCCCCATAGGTGATTATCAATAATTGCATGTCCTTATTTGCAAGGGCTACGCACGCACGAAGTGACGAGAGTCCGTGCGTAGCTACTATTATGTTATGTTGGGTAGTTCTAGGACTCACAAGCATGCTTTTATGTGCCTTATATGTGTCCCTAAATGTATTTGAGTTGCATAGTATCCTTGAATTGGTATGAGAGTATCAGAAAGTTATGTTCAAAAATCATATTGCTTAAGTTCTTGCTTTTACATACAATCTCTATTAAATCCCTAAATATTGAAAAATTATGTGTATGTATATGGCACCCGCGTCGCATGTATGATTCGTGAGCGAGATAGCCCTACTATTATGACAACCGCATCGCATGTTCGATTCGCGAGTGAGGTAATATATGCATCTATAGTTTGAGCCGTTCGACCCTCAGCAGTGCACATTTGTTTTTGCGACGCTTTCGGCCGTACGCTTTCGGCCTATTATGTGCTATATCATTTACTGGGAGTTTTGTTGTAATTGTATGAACTGTTTCATGTGAAAAGTAAATTTAGTACATTATATGCTAGTGAAATTTGACATGCAAAGGTAATTACACTTAAACTTGATATAATATGTCTTTGTGATTACTACGACTGTTATGCCTGCCTAGTCCTTATTAAGTTATGTTATTTAGAAATTTTGACCCTAGTAAGTATCACGTCTATCTCTCGTCACTACTTTTTCTAGATTAGGCGGGATACTCACTGGGTACATATCTGTTTATGTACTCATGCTACGCTTCTGTACTTAACTGTACAGGCTCTGAGACAGGTTTATCTGGGCATTCATCCGGAGCTCGTCCCTGACGTATATTTGGCGTGGACTTCTCGGTGAGCTACTTTCCTTGACGTATATCTCTGGCAGCACCTTGGAGTTCCTCTTTTCTTTTGCTATGTCTGTATTACTTTTCTTCAGACAGTAGGGTAAACTTGTACTTTCTTTTGGATACTCGTTTCTATAAGATGCCCGTAGACCTGTAACGCCAGTTCCTGGCATGCCCACGTAGTGGATATTCTATTCTTTTGGGTTGTGATTATTGGTGGTGATTACTATATTTATTACTCATTTTTGGTTGTCTAAGTCACTTTTTTACTTCGAAATTTGAAATCTAAAAGAAAACCTCTCAAGTATGGGAAATTGTTTTATAAATTAAAAAGGGATCACTAGTAAACTAAGGTTGGCTTGCCTGACATCGGAGTTGGGCTCCATCACGACCTAAATTGGGATTTGGGTCGTGACAACATGGTATCAGAGCCCTAGGTTCCCATAGGTCTCACAAGTCACAGGCAAACCTAATAGAGTCTTGCGGATCGATACGGAGACGTCTATATTTATCTTTGGGAGGCTATAGGGTGTTAGGAAACCTCTCTTTATTCATGTTCTATCGTGCAGTCGATGGTTTACTAAATCTCATTCTTCTATTCTCTCACAGATGGTGAGGACTCGCGCGGCTGATGTTCCAGATCCAGGAGATGCCGCTACCCCCGTTGTCTGAGGCCGTGGCAGAGGCCGGTGGAGGGCACCAACCCGAGGTAGGGGACGAGGGCGTCCTAGAGCTGTTCCAGTAGCACACCCAGTAGATCCGGCAGAGGATCCTATCACAGAGGAGCAAGGCGAGGTGCCCCTAGCAGATCCTTCCCTAGTAGCCTTTATGACGGCGCCAAGCTTCTAGGAGGTCATGGGCCGCATGATGAGATTCATGGATACTATGATGCATGCTGGTTTATTTCCAGCGGATCTTGCCACATCTCAAGCGGGAGGGGGAGTCCAGACCCATACTTCCCAGGCCGCAGGCCATGCAGCAGCAGTTTATCAAACCTCGGGTACATCGCCCGTGGGTAGAGCCCAGCCTGTAGCAGTAGCACCTGAGCTCAGACCAGTTACGGATGGCGATCCGCAGAAGTTACTAGATAGATGGACCCGATTGCACCCTCCTATCTTCGGAGGTGAGAAGGGCGAGGATGCCCAGGACTTCATTGACAGGTGTAGGGACAGACTGCACAACATGAGGATACTGGAGTCCCATGGAGTATACTTCACTACTTTTCAGCTTGAGCGCAGGGCCTACAGATGGTGGCAGTCCTATATCCTTGGTAGACCGGCAGGTTCCCCTTCCATCACTTGGGAGCAGTTCACTCAGTTGTTCCTGGACAGGTATATTCCACCCTCCGAGAGGGAAGAGCCGCGGTATCAGTTTGAGCAGCTGGAGCAGGGACATATGTCAGTGACAGACTATGAGGTTCAATTTTCGGAGTTGTCCCGTCATGCCCTTATGATACTCCCTGCTGATGCTGAGAGAGTGCGGAGATTTTTAGCTGGGCTGCACTCAGGTATTAGGGCCAACATGACCCGATAGGTGGAGATGGGGACTCCCTATTATCTTGTGGTCGAGATAGCTCACCAGATTGAGGGTTATCGTTCGAGGGGCAGAGATAAGAGTCAGCAGGACAAGAAAATTGGTTTTTTTGGATATTTCAGAGGTGCCCCAGCCAGGGGTAGAGGTCAGTTCGGTAGAGGCCAACCTACCAGGCCTCCATATTCAGCTCCTCCACCACCTCCCTCTGGTGCTCCAGTGAGGCCCTATTTCAACGCCATGCCGGAGAGTTCCTACCATCCACCATCTATTCAGGGTTCCTCAGGCGGTTATTCCGGTTATCAAGGGTGTTCTAGTCCTCACTTCAGTGCCATGCCAGAGGGTTCTCATCGCCCCTTAGCTATCCAGGGTTCTTCTTTAGGGCAGCAGGCCATGCCACCGGAGAGATGTTATGAGTGTGGGGATTCAGGCCACATGAGGAGGACTTGTCCCAAGCTTCGGGGCAAGGCCGTTCAGTAGAGTTATCAGCCTACATTTTCAGCACAGACGGTTCATCCACCCAGAGGTGGAGGGTAGGCTGGTAGAGGTCGTCCCAGAGGTGGAGGCCAGGCAGGTCGCCCCTATTCATTCCAGTGGAGGCCAGTCATCCAGTGCTCCAGCTAGATTCTATGCTATTCCAGCCCGATCAGATGCAGTGGCCTCAAATGCCGTGATCACAGGTACTATTTCAGTACGTGGTAGAGAGGCATCAATGTTATTTGATCCAGGATCCACTTATTCATATGTGTCAGCCTTATTTGCTTGTTTCCTGGATGTTCCTCGCGAGTCCTTGGGTACTCCTATTTATGTGTCCACTCTCGTGGGCGATTTTGTGGTAGTAGACTGGTTTTATTGGTCCTGTGTGATTTCATTTTGTGGGTTCGAGACCAGAGCGGATCTCCCATTGCTTGACATGGTTGATTTTGAGATTATTTTAGGCATGGATTAGCTATCTCCCTATCACGCCGTGCTATATTTCCATGCCAAGACAATTACTTTAGCCATGCCCGAGTTGCCTAGGCTGGAGTGGAGGGGTTCCTCCGTTAGTGCATCCAATCGGGTTATTTCTTTCCTGAAGGCTCAACATATGGTCAAGAAGGGTTGTCTGGAGTATCTTACTTATGTGCGGGACACCACCGCTGAGTCTCCGACGATTGATTCAGCGCCAGTGGTTCGAGAGTTTGCTAACGTATTTCCTTCAAACCTTCCAGGCATGCCTCTGGGTCGTGATATTGATTTCTGCATTGATTTAGCTCCAGGCACCCAACCTATATCTATTCCTCTGTACCGTATGGCTCCGAAAGAGTTGAAGGAGTTGCAGGAGCAGCTTGAGGAGTTGTTGGCTAAGGGGTTCATCAGATCGAGTGTATCACCGTGGGGTGCTCTAGTTTATTCGTGAAGAAGAAGGATAGGTCCATGCGGATGTGTATTGATTACCGCGAGTTGAACAAGGTCACTATTAAGAACAAGTATCCTTTGCCGTGCATTGATGATTTGTTTGACCAGTTGTAGGGTGCTCGGGTGTTTTCTAAGATTGATTTGAGATCGGGATATCATCAGTTGAGGATTCGGGCCTCAAATGCTCTGAAGACTGCTTTTCGTATGAGATATGGCCATTATGAGTTCATGGTGATGTCCTTTGGCTTGACTAATGCCCCAGCAGCATTTATGGACTTGATGAACAGGGTGTTCAGGCCGTACATTGATTCTTTTGTCATTGTCTTCATTGATGACTATCTAATTTACTCACGTAGCCTAGGAGAGCCCGAGCAGAATTTGAGAGTGGTTCTCAAGACTTTGCGAGAATAGAAGTTATATGCTAAGTTCTCCATGTGTGAGTTTTGGTTGGATTTCGTGGCATTCTTGGGACATGTAGTATCCGAAGAGGGTATCAAGGTTGATCCTAAGAAGATTGAGGCAGTTCAGAGTTGGCCATGTCCTACTTCAGCTACAGAGATCAGGAGTTTCTTGGGTCTAGCAGGCTACTGCCAGCGATTTGTTGAGGGCTTTTCATCCATTGCAGCCCCACTGAAAAAAAGTTTGACTCAGAAAAATGCCCCGTTTTGATGGTCCGACGAGTGTGAGGCGAGCTTTCAGAGGCTCAAGACAACATTGACCTCAGCACTAGCTATGGTATTGCCTTCCGGTTCTGGGATGTATACAGTGTATTGCGACGCTTCACGCGTTGTCTTGGGTGTGTGTTGATGCAGGAGGGAGAGCTATTACTTATGCTTTGCGCCAGCTGAAGGTTCACGAGAAGAATTACCCTGTGCACGATTTGGAGTTGGCGGCGATTGTTCATGCTCTTAAGATTTGGAGGCACTATTTGTATGGGGTGTCTTGTGAGGTTTATACGGATCACCGCATCTTACAACACTTGTTCAAACAGAGAGATCTTAATTTGAGGCAGCGTAGGTGGCTTGAGTTGCTAAAGGATTATGACATCACCATTCTTTATCATCCGGGAATGGTGAATGTGGTAGCAGATGCTTTGAGCAGGAAGGCGCAGAGTATGGGTAGCTTGGCTTATATTGCAGTAGAGGAGAGACCTCTAGCCTTGGACATTCAGTCCTTGGCTAATCGCTTGGTAAGATTACACCTTTCAGAGCCTCGCCGAGTTCTAGCACATGTAGTTTCCCAGTCTTCGTTATTGGGAGAGATTAAGGCTCGACAGTTTGATGATCCGTGCTTAGCAGAGCTACAGGAGACAGTGGTTCAGGGTGGTGCCAAGGAGGTTACTATTGGCAAGGATGGTGTTCTGAGACTTTAGGGTCGTTTATGTGTTCCTAATGTCGATGGCCGAAGAGAAAGGATTCTAGATGAGGCACACAATTCACGGTACTCTGTTCATCCTGGTGCTACGAAGATGTATCGTGGTTTGAAGCAACATTTCTGGTGGAGGAGGATGAAGAAGAACATTGTGGAGTATGTGGCTAGGTGTCTTAATTGCTAGCAGGTTAAGTATGAGCATCCGAGGCCAGGGGGCCTACTTCAGCAGATGCCCATTCCCCAGTGGAAGTGGAAACACATCACTATGGACTTCGTGGTTGGGTTACCTCAGACTTTGTGGAAGGTCGACGCGGTTTGGGTCATTGTGGATAGGTTGACCAAATCGGCGCATTTCATTCCAGTGGCTACTACATATACTTCTGAGAGGTTGGCCCAGATCTACATTCGGGAGATAGTCCGGTTGCACGGTGTGCCGGTGTCCATTATATCAGATCGAGGTCCTCAGTTCACCTCGCACTTCTGGAGAGCATTGCACAGTGAGATGGGTACCCCGATAGATCTCAGCACAACATTTCACCCTCAGACTGATGGTCAGTCGGAGCATACCGTTCAGACATTGGAGGACATGCTGAGGGCATGTGTGATTGACTTCGAAGGTCAGTGGGACCAGCTCTTGCCTTTGGCCGAATTTGCTTACAATAATAGTTATCAGTCCAGCATTGAGATGGCACCATTTGAGGTTTTGTATGGTCGGCGATGTCGTTCTCCTATCGGGTGGTTTGAGCCTGGCGAGGCTAAGTTATATGGCACTGACTTGGTGAGAGATGCTTTGGAGAAAGTGAAGTTGATTCAGGGGAGGCTCCGAGAGCACAGTCCAGATAGAAGAGTTACGCGGATCAGAAGGCGCGTGATGTATCATTTATGGAGGGAGATAAGGTCATGTTTAAAGTCTCGCCGATGAAGGGTATTATGAGGTTCGGGAATAAGCGCAAGCTGAACCTAAGGTTTATAGGTCCCTTCGAGGTGTTGAGGCAAGTTGGGGAGGTTTCTTATGAGCTAGCTTTACCTCCAGTTTGTCAGGAGTTCATCCTGTCTTTCATGTATCCATGCTCCGGAGGTACCATGCCGACTTCTCTCACATGGTTGATTTCAGCACTACTCAGTTGGATGAGAGGTTGGGCTACGAGGAGGAGCCAGTTGCTATTATTAATAGGCATGATTGCTAGTTGAGGTCCAAGAGAGTTTCTACTGTGAAGGTATAGTGGAGGAGCCAACCAGCCGAGGAGGCAACTTGGGAGTCCGAGGAGGACATGTAGAGCAGATATCCGCACTTATTCAGCATTTCAGGTATGTTCTAGACCCGTTCGAGGACGAACGTTTGTTTAAGAGGTGGAGAATATAATGACCCGACCGGTCGTTTTGCATTATCGGACCCCGTTCCCCTAAATGAATCTTCCCATAGCAGCTTATTGTGATTTATTACTTGTGGGGACGGGTGGTTAGGGATTCAGAAGCGTTTAGAGTGATGTAGGAACACTTGGTTCCTTAAGATTGGCCTTTAAGGCCAAGTTTGACTTCAGTCAACATTTTGAGTAAACAACCTCGGAATTGAGTTTCGACGGTTCTGATAGCTTCGTATGATGATTTCGGACTTGGGCGTATGTTCGGAATGGGTTTTTGATGACCCGGGAGCATTTCGGTGCCCAATAGAGAAATAAGAGTTTCCTTAAGTTCATATTGTGGTTTGGGACGTGTTTTTGTGTTATCGAGGTCCAAATGGAATTTTGAGACCGGGAATAGATTTGTTATGTTATTTATGACTTGCTTGCAAAATTTGGTGTCATTCCGAGTAGTATAGGTCGATTCGGCGCATTGTTAGCAAATTCAAGAACTTAAGGTTCCTAAGTTTGATTCTAGGGGTTTTGAGGTGTGATTTTGAGTTTTAGCATTGTTTGGGGTGTTCCAAAGGCTCGAATGAGTCTGTATTATGATTTGGTACTTGTTGGTATATTTAGGGGGGTGGCTCGGGTGGGCCCAGGTGTCTCTCGGGCAAAAAAACGAGGCCAAAAACTAGCTGAAGTAGTTGCTGGTGCACCTGATCTGGTGTGACCGTAGGTGCGGTTTCCAAGTCGCAGGTGCGAGACTGCTCCTACGGTCCTTTCCTCGCAGGTGCGGCTTCAGGCGAGGCTCCCCATTTCTCACAGGTGCGGATAATATCTGCAGGTGCGGATAATATCCGCAGGAGCGGAGCCGCAGGTGCGAGCTCCTCTCCGCAGGTGCGATCCCAGGCCCCTTGCCCCTCTTCCGCAGGTGCGAGTCTTTTCTCGCAGGCGCGAGACCGCAGATGCGGTCCTCGAGCCACAGGTGCGGAAACCCTGTAGGCAGTGATGTCTTTTAAAATACGAGAAAGAACCATTTTACTCCATTTCTTTCCTCCATACTCGACCTTGAGAGCTTGGAAAAGAGCCAAACGACCTAGCTACTGAAAGGTAAGTGATTTCTACTCTAATATTAGTTTAATACATGAAATCCTAGGTAGATTAACCTCCTAATTAGTGAAAATCAAGGGTTAGAGTAAAAACCTAGGGCTTTATGAAATTTGGGGAATTTTCCACTAAACTAGCTATGAAATCATACAAAAACCATATATTAATGATCCTTAGGTTATGGGTAAGTGTTTCCTTCAAGAATTTTCGGAATCCGAGCATGTTGTCCCGGAGTGTATTTTTGGGATTTTTCAAAGTAGGTTGAAATACTACTTAATTAGGTAAATTTCATAGTTTGAGCATAGATTAATTCATGTATACAATATTTGACTAGTTTCGAGTCCTTGAAAGACGAGTTTGGAGGTTCGGGCGCGTTCTTGACCCAGAAAGTAGGTTCTACACGAGGTGAGTCTCCTTTCTAGCCTTGTAAGAGGGAATTGTCCCCAGTAATAATAAATAATTGCATGTCCTTATTTGCGGGGGCTACGCACGCACGCACGAAGTGACGAGAGTCCGTGCGTAGCTACTATTATGTTATGTTGGGTAGTTCTAGGACTCACAAGCATGCTTTTATGTGCCTTACATGTGTCCCTAAATTTATTTGAGTTGCATAGTATCCTTGAATTGGTATGAGAGTAATAGGAAGTTATGTTCAAAAATCATATTGCTTAAGTTCTTGCTTTTACATACAATCTCTGTTAA
>MDKJ01220401.1:0-27042 GCA_005239525.1 Nicotiana knightiana | reverse complement strand
AAATATTGTGAAAGGCTTGGCCTAAATTGTGAAATTTATGAATAAGTTGATATGAGATGTCTGGTGAGAGTGGGTTGCACGCTGCAACAAGGAGTGATAAGGGTGGACATGTGGGATCGGATTGCACACCACAACAGGAGTAATAAGGGTGATATATTTAGGGAGGAGCAATAAGGGTGGACAGGTGGGAGCAGATTGCACGCCGCAACAAGGAGCAATAAGGGAGGACATTTTTATTTTTACTGAATTTCAAAGAAAATAAAGATTTGAAAGGCTTAAAAGTTTATTTTACTATTCTTCATATTTTCGGCACTACTTTTATTCAAAGTTAAAGTTTGGAAACTTGGAAATTATTTGAGAATTGGTTATAGATGAGGCCTGGGAAAAGGCGGCTGAGTTATTTTATTGTTGTTGCAGTACTTAATTATTTGTTTAGATTTACTTCTTGCTTTATATATTATTGTCATAGGTTATATTGCTAAAGCCCCGCTGTAGCCTCGTCACTACTTCGTCGAGGTTAGGCTCGGCACTTACTCAGTACATGGGGTCGATTGTACTGATACTAAACTCTGCACTCTTTTGTGCAGATCCAGGTTCCGGCCAACTGTAGAGATATTTAGAGCGGCTATTCATTTACTCAGGGACACGAGGTATATCTGCCGGCATTCGCAGATCCTGAGAGTCTTCTCCTATTTTCATAAAGTTTTTTTATTATATTCAGTACAGTTACATTATTCTTTCAGCCGAGTATTTGTAGTATTCTTTAGTAGTTCGTGAATTGTGACACCAGACTCTGGGGTAGTTTATCCATATAATTGTTCTGTGGCTCGGTTTAGTTAATTGTTTATTATCTTACATTGTGAATGATTTATTTAAAGCCATTAGATTAAGTATTATTTTAAAATTGTTTTATCCTGTTTAAATGGTTAATTAAAGGAAATAGTTAAGCGAACTCTAAAATTGGCTTGCCTAGCAAGTGTGGTGTTAGGCGCCATCACGATCCCTAACGTTGGGAATTTGGGTCGTGACAATTTGGCTAGAAGCTAGTGTATTTGAGGGTTTTCCCCTTATTTGAATTATGACAACCTCTTTGATGAAATCCATTGTATCTATGTATCTGCTCCGGTTACGGAGGGAACTTGCTAGTTGAGAGCTGAGTAAATTGTAAAGAAGGGAATTGTACCACGTAATTTATACTTGTTTGTTTCATTTATTTACTCTGTTTCATATTTATTCATTTCTTCACCATACCTGATATAATTGGACCACTAGTAAGTGTCGGAGTCAACTCCTCATCACTACTTCTTCGAGGTTAGGCGGGATACTTACTGGGTACGTGTTGTTTTCGAGCTCATGCTACACTTGTTGTACATTTTGATGTACAAGTACATGTATGGATAGTGGCCTTGTGGGCGCAGCGGCGTGGTAGATACGGGGACTTAGATGAGCTGCATCTTTTGAGACGACCCGCAGCCAGTAGAGTCGCCTTCAGAGTATTGTATTGTATTTCCTCTACTGTCCAATTTGTATTCCAGACGGTTATTGTATTATATTTGTTTCCTAGAAATTGGCTCATGCACTCATGACAGAAGGTTTTGGGATGACTATGGGATTTATTCATTATTTGAATTTGTTAAAGACATCATTATTTTATCAATGAAGTTCATTATTTATTGTTAAATGCAAGGAAAATAAATGATTTCCAAAATACTAAAATGAGAATTTGATTAACTTCTTGGTGTTGGCTTGCCTGACACTGGTGTCCGGTGCCATCACGACCATTAACAGATTTTGGGTCGTGACATAAGCTCTTGGAGGACATGCTACGCGCTTGTGTTATAGATTTCAGAGGATCGTGGGATCAGGTCTTTCCCCTAGCAGAGTTCGCCTACAACGACAGCTACCAATCGAGCATTCAGATGGCTCCCTATGAGGCATTATATAGTAGACAGTGCAGGTCGCATGTTGGGTGATTTAAACAAGGGGAGGCTCGTTTGTTGGGTACAGATCTAGTGCAGGAGGCCTTGGACAAGGTCAAGATTATACAGCATCGACTTCGCACAACTCAGTCCAGGCAAAAGAGTTATGCCGACCATAGAGTTCTTGATGTGCCATTCATGGTCGGGGAGAGGGTGTTGCTTCGGGTATCACATATGAAGGGTGTCATGAGATTTGGGAAGAAGGGCAAGTTGAGCCCTAGATATATCAGATCTTTTGAGATTCTCGATAGAGTGGGAGAGGTGGCTAATAGACTTGCGCTGCCTCCGGGGTTATCAGTAGTTCATCATGTATTCCATGTGTCCATGCTCCTGAAGTATCATGGTGACCCGTCCCACGTGTTAGATTTCAGCTTTGTCTAGTTCGACAAGGATTTGACTTATGAGGAGGAGCCGGTAGCCATTCTAGACTGGCAGGTTTGTCAGTTGAGGCCGACGATTTATCCTTGAGTTCGAGTGTAGTGGAGAGGTCAGCCTGTTGAGGCAGCTACTTGGGAGTCTGAGTCGGACATGCAAAGTAGATATCCCCACTTATTCACCAGTTCAGGTACTTTTCTATGTCCGTTCGAGGACGAACAATTATTTTAAAGGTCGAGATTGTGATGACCCAAAGGGTCATCTTTTGTTTTAGAATTCAACTCTGCGCTTTATATTCTTAGACTCATTTTTACCCTACTCGATTTGCGTGCACATTTCGGGCATGATTTCCGGAATGCTTTTATGTTGAAAATTAAGGAAATAACAATTTTTGACCTTAAAAATGATTTTTAGTTGACTTCGATCAACGTTTTGAGAAAACAAACCAGGATTCGTATTTTGACGGTCCCGGTGGGTCCGCAGTAAAATATGGGACCTAGGCGAATGCCCGGAATCGAATTCCGAGGTCCCTAGCTCGAGAAATGAATTTTTGACTAAAATTTAAAGACTAAAAAATTATGATTTTAAAGAATTTGCTTAATTTTTAATCTTATTGGTATTTGGCTCGTATTTTGGTTCCAGAGACCGGTACATGTCCGTTGTGATATTTATACCTTATATGTGAAATTTGGTGAGAAACGGAACTGATTTGACATGATTCGGACGTCCGGTTGGGAAAATGGAAATTTCAAAGTGTTCTTGAGAATTTCATATGTTTTGGTGCTAAATCCGTAGTTCTAGGGTTATTTTTGCGATATGATCGCACAAGCAAAGTTCGTATCATGTTTTTACACTTGTGCACATGTTTGGTTTGGAGCCCAGAGAGCTCGGATGAGTTTCAGATAGGCTGCATAGTGAAAAGATCTTAGAAAGAATTGATGGTATGCTTCAGGTCTGAAGATCTTGCATTTGCGAGGTCGGCCTTGCAAATGCGAGCCTCGCATTTGCGAAGAAGTTTCGTATTTGCAAGCATGGGGCTGGGCTGGGTAGTCTCGCAATTGGGAGAAAAGGACCGCATTTGCGAAAGTACCTGCTCGCATTTGCGACAAAGTGTTCGCATTTACGATAACTGCAGAAATGCGAAGGATTCGCATTTGCGATACTTGTCTCGCATTTGCGAGCTTCACAAATGTGAAGCTCAGGTCGCAAATGTGACATCTGCAGCTGATAGGTCTTGACTTAGACGGGATTTTTCTCATTTTTCAAAATTTCCAAACATTAGAAACTCTTTAGGCGATTTTTTAAGGGCAACTTCTTCCCCAAATCATCGGTAAGTGTTTCTTAACTCAATTATTTCACTCTTTCACTTCATTTTATAAAATTTCAACCTAAAATCCAGGTTTTCATGGTGGAATTGGGGATTTTTGGGTAGAAACGAGGTATTTCAAAATTTTGGGATTTAGGCCTCAAATTGAGGTTAGATTCCAAAACTAATTATATATCTGAGCTCGGGGGTGAATGGGTAATCGGATTTTGGTCCGAATTTCGGGCTTGGACCAAGCGGGCTTGGGTGTTGACTTTTTCTAAAACGACCTAAATTGAACCTTTAGTTATCGTGGGTGATTCCTAAGGCTTATTTTGAATCATTTGGTTGGCAATTTGCTAGATATTGTTGGCTTGGAGACTAATTTGAAAGGCAAGGTTGTGATTGAACTTTGAGTGATATGTGGAGCGAGGTAAGTATTGTGTCTAACCTTTACTTGAGGGTTTAGGAACCTTTAAATTGTTTGTTATGTGATAAATCATGTGAGCGGCGTATACGTGAAGTGACGAGTACCTATGCGCCGTTTAGCTGTTTTACCTATTTTCTTTTGTTTTCCCTTATATTGTTTTCCTTCTTGCTTTACTTGTTACATGTCTAACTAAAGTTCTGTGCTTAATTGTTACCTGTTGGATATTTATTCCCCCGTAGGATTATTGCTTCCCCTTTTATTGGTTTAAACTATTCTTATTGGCAATTTCTGCGATATCCTGGTTTGGTCTCGCTGAGTAGTAGTAAACTTATTGAGTTTTATTGTTTATACGGCTCCTGGTTGCTTTGTTCAAAATTTCAAGTGTTGGTAAAGGCCTACTGTGAATTTTATGAAATTTCTGTACACTATGTGTGATTTCCAATGATATGGTGGGATCGGGTTGCACGCCGCAACAGGAGGAATATGGGAGGATTTATGAGGAGGACTAAGGGTGAATATGATTATTCGGTGGGATCGGGTTACACGCTGCAACAGGAGGAATAAGGGTGGATTGAAACAGAGTAATAAGGGTGAATTATTATGTTGATATTGATATATGGTGGGATCGGGTTGCACGCCGTAACATATATATACATTATTTACTTTTATTGTAATTGTTATGGAGGAATAAGGGAGCATTGGTGGGATCGGGTTGCACGCCGCAACACACACACACACATATATATATATCATTTTTAACCAAAAAAATGTTGGATTGACTTTGTAGGGTCGGTAATATGTGTAGTTTAAATCGAAAAAGAATTTCATTATAAGGTAATTTACTATTGGATCCTTAAATTATACAAATATTTAGAGGCATAAAAGTCGATCAATATTTCAAGGATATTTTTGTTGTTCAACATTTAGCATAAATTATTTATGCTTATATAATAATGTAGATATAGATATAAATAGATAGATAAATAATTATTCTGGTAATTTAAATTTAAATAAGGCACTTTAACTATATAATAGCAAAACAGGGACTGAAGTCTGAATTTCGGCCATAAATTGACCCCCAAAAATAGAACTATTACGAGTCATGATGTTTCTACACGGCATATAGCTAGTTTCAATGCTACTTTAATAAAATTAAAAAACCATGCATCTCTTACACCATAATTCTCTCTATCCGCAGTCCGTGGCTTTTGCGGACTACTTCTTTTATTTATTTAATTTTTTTTTTGAGCATAAGGGAAATACATTAAATAAGAACTAAGCAGAGTTTGTTACATCATCGATACTATATGTGCCAGACATGACACATAGATTTCCTACACTTGCTAGAGTATTGCAAGCATCGATATTTAATACTTTTACAAAATAAAGATCATTGTTTAGATCACAATTGACATAATTAAAAACTACTTCAGGAACTTCCACAAAATATTTCTTCTTCCTTCATGTCCAGCAACCCGTCTTGGCTATCATGTGTTCCACCTTGTTGCATTCTCTAAACGTGTGATGGAGGATTATCACCTTCCCTAGGTGCATTTGTGACCTGCAAAATTTAGCAACATTGTTACAAGATAATTTGTCACCTTGTATGATTTGGATCGCCTCCACACAATCCGTCTCTATTTGCAAAGGGAATAGATTCCATTCGTAGGCTGTTTTCATTCCCTCCTTTATTGTTGTGACTTCTGCGTCTAAGGATCCCTTTGCTTTTGATTTTTTTGCGAAGCCCACAATCCAATTGCCAACTGCATTGCGGAAGACTCCTCTAAGCATAGTATTGGATTTTGCATGGCTTGCATCAATATTGAGTTTGTACCATCCCTTGGGTGCTGGATGCCATTTGATGTGGATTTTTAGTAATTGGGTAGGTAATGGATTTTTGTCCGTTAGCATCTTGTATTCCAATGCTTTCCGGATAACATTGTTTACCCTTACAAAATCTTTCATATTATTTTCATTATTATTATTCTGATTAATCTATATTTTCCAAAGGGTAAAGGGTAATAATTCATCCCAATTTAGGTGTTTATGGAGAATGGTAGTTCTCTGCTCCTTTAATGAGAGAAGCCAATGGCCTTGAGAAGGGACTAGAGGAATTTTTATTCCTAAGTTTCTCGATAATTTTTCACTAATGGAACAAGTGAGGAAAATGTGTTTGGGCGTTTCTTCTTCATTCTTGTTACACATAGGGAAAATTGGGTTGATATTAATACCAACTAGTGAAAGATAATTTCTACATGGAAGTCTATTGTGTAGGCAAAGCCATAAGAAGAATCTGATTTTGTTTGGACACGGAAGGGACCATATCCAATTATAATCATGGTTATTTTCCTCTAAAGGTTCTAATAGTTTGTAGCAACTCTTACTAGTGAATATGCCTTTTAGGGTAAGCATCCATATAGCAGTATCATGCATTCTGCCCTTGTGATGGATGTGGACTTGATGGATCTTGTTTTGAATATCCTCATGAATAGGGATTGAAAGTTTGGAGAGGTTCCACTACTTGTTGTAGTTGATATCTCTAATTTTGAGATTATAAATATCCACTGTAATAGGCTCCATTATAGATTCTCTAAGTGTTGTAGAGTTAGGAATCCAATTGGAATCCCAGATGTTGATATTGGAATTTAAATGGGGCACCCAAGAAAGCCCTTTCTTACAAACCTGCCAGCCTTTAAGGATGGCTTTCCGTATCATAGAATTGTTATTTAGAGAGCAATTATTCCCATATTTTGTAATGATTAGGTTTGCCCATGCGGAAGTTGAATGGGTAAGTAATCTCCAAACTAGGCTAGTAAGGTTGACAATATTTTTGTTATAAGCACCATGGATGCCAAGTCCTCCTGTTGTTTTTGGTTGACACACTTTCGCCCATTTTACTAGATGCATTTTCCTTTTGTTATCATTGGAGCCCCAAATAAAGTCTCTTTGAATTTTGTCAATGTTATTAATGATTTTTTTTGGTAACATAGTGTATTGCATTTGGTAATTTGGAATTGAATCGAGACAAGAATGAGCTAAAGTTGTACGACCTGCTATGTTCATAAACCTCGTTTTCCAAGAGGCTAGTTTTGTTCTCATCCTATCAATTATGAAGAGGTAGTCTTTGGGCTTAGGGCTTTTTGTATGTATTGGAAAGTAGGTGTCAAAATTCTCACTCTTTTTAATACCTAGCTTGTGCGTAATGGTCTTAGTGATTGCAGGAGAACAATTCCCTGATAGGAGGATTTTGGACTTTGCATAGCTGATATTTTGCCCTGATAAGGAGCAAAATAGGTCAAGGGTTGATTTTATAGAGTCACAAGATTGTTCATTTGCCTTAGCCATAAAAGTAAGATCATCCGCAAAGAACAAGTGTGAAAAGTTAGGACTATTCCACCCTATAGTAATAGGGTCCCATCTACAAATGTCCATTTGATATTCTATATTTCTCGAAAGTAATTATGGACAAAGGATGAATATGTACGGTTCTAAAGGATCACCCTGCCTAATACCCCTACTAGGCTCGAAAAAGGAAGTGGCATTGCCATTAACTAAGATTGATATAGAGCTTGTAGAAATAGAGTTCATTAAGATATTGGTGAATTTTGGAGGGAATTTAAAGAATTTAAGGGCACGCTAAATAAAGGATCATTTGATACGGTCAAAAACGTTTTCCAAATCTATCTTTAAGATCATATGCCCTTGTTTCCCTTTTATTTTCCTAAGGTTGGAGACAATTTCCTGGATTACAATGGCATTATCCATATCCCTTCTATTTTTCATAAAACTCGTTTGGAAGGGACTAATTAAATTGTCTAAGAATGGTTTTAAGCGATTAGCCAATATTTTAGTGATTTTTTATATATAGTATTACATAGGCCAATTGGACGGATATTTTTAACATTGTTGGCATTTGGTATTTTTGGGATTAGGCAAATGTAAGTTTTATTCATATCTTTAGAAATTATTTCAGCCGTGAAGATGTCATGGCACAGGTTAAGGACTGATTGTCCTATAACATTCCAGTACTTTTGGTAAACAAAAAAAAGAGTGCAGTCAGGCCCTGGAGCCTTGAAAGGTTTAAAGGAGAATATAGCTTTTTTGATCTCGATATCTAGTAATGTGTCATCTAGGGGACTCGGGTCAATAGTGTTGCTACTAGTATTGAAGACATTTATATTAGACAGGTGGGTATACTCGTGAGAAGTAGTGAAAACTTTGGAGAAGTAATTAGTTGTATGGTCAGTAATTAGGGAGTGGTCGTTTATCCAATTACCCTCATCATTTTTTAAGTAAATGATCCTATTTTTTATTCTTCTAATGGAGGCCGATATGTGAAAAATTTGGTATTTGCATCCCCATCATTTAACCACATAATCCTAGACCTGAGCTTCCAGTAATCCTCATCTACCTTCAAAAGGTTATTGTATTCCTGATTTAATGTTTTCTCAAGAGTTTGGAGGAATAAACTAGTATTGTAATATTTCGAAATTTGGATACCATTTAGTCTAGCTAAGGGCCTTCTTTGTTTTCCTATAATGTCTCCAAAAGTTTTAAATTTCCATTGTTTCACACTATTCCTGAAAGAGTTGCTTGATTTTATATAGTCATTATCTGACCAATTTTCTTTAACAATATTGTAGAACTCTGGGTGCTTGCACCAAAAAGTCTCCAGTCGAAAAGGTCGGTTATGATGTCTTCTAGTTTTAGGAATTAAATTAATTAATAGGGGATTATGGTCCGAGTGGGTTTTTGGCAAGTGAGTAACTGAGAAGTAGGGGAAGATGTCACACCATTCTTGATTTCCTAATGCCTTGTCAAGTCTTTCCATTATTAAACCCCTATTTTTATGTTTATGGTTGGACCATGTAAATTTACAACATTTATAACCTAGGTCCATAAGGTTACGACTAGTTAATTTATTATGCATAAATTTTACTCTATTTTTGTTGATAGGCCTATCTCCTATTTTTTCATGTGAACCTAGAATATCGTTAAAATCACCTCCAACTAACCAAGGACCATCATAACTGTTAGCTATACATTTAAGATTATTCCATAAAGTATTCCTAAGTTGATAGTTAGTACTAGCGTAAATAGAAGTAAAATTTTTTAATTGGAAGTACCTCAATAGAAGGATGGATATCTTGGTTCCGGCGGGTGAAGTTTTGGACAGTCACCACTTCAGTTTTATACATCACCACCATGCAACCAGACTGTCCTTCAGTTGGTACTTCAATGAGCTCACTGAAGCCAAAGTCTTCTAGCCAGTTTTCATGGTTGATTAGCCTAGTTTCCAGTAATGCAACCATGCATGGACGGTGAGTGTCAATCATCTCCCTGAAATTCTTTCAAAAGTTATCATTGTTACTCCCTGATGTTCCAGATAATGATATTAGTTGGATCATTCATTGGACGATTTTGGGTTTGGTTCACTGCCTCTCCATTCTCCCTCAGCACTCCTGGGAATATTGGGTTCCTCCTCAAGGGTGGCACCAGTATCATGGCCCTGTTCCCCACGGTTGGGTCCTGAGGAGGCCTTATATCCGTTGAGCACATGTATAGACCTAGAGGACAGCTGATTACATGTCTCTTCTCCTGCATCTCCCTGAATAAGAATACTTTTACCCCGTCTAGGTTTGAGAACTCGAGGACTTGTTCTAAGGCTAGGTTTATTGGCTCCTCCTCTATTTCTGCCTTTACATGATCTTGTTTTGGTATTGCGTAAGGGTGTGGTGGTACTGCATGTGGGATTTCCTAGTTCACAACTTGACCTTGGGGTTGGCTTCCCAGGGCATGAAGATGGGGTTGAGTTGGGTCAGCATCTCTGATGGAAAGAAGGGGAGGTCTGGAAGTATATTCTGTGGTTGGAAGGTGTTGAAATGTGGGGGTATGTTCCATTGATGGACCATTGTTTGGACAAGATTTGGGTTCATTGAGGGAGCTAAGGGTTGTAGAATGTTGTTGAGCCACATTTGATTTAGATAGTTGCTTATAGCCAGACCAATCCCCTCCGATACTAGTTGGGCTAGGAATTGAGTGTTGTGAAGGATCACTACAGTCTCCTGTCCATTCACTTGGATGTTGAAAGATATTGCCTGCCCCATTAATCCCAGTTCCATCCAGGATAGAGGGTGGTAATCGTGGGTTTGTGGGGGTTGGACATAAATCACTTGGGGTTGTGGTGGAGCATTTTGGATATTCTCCATTGTTTGGTCTGGGAGTTGCCTGATTATGGAGATTAACCTGTGTCTCCTCCTAAGTGCATACGAGATTCTTGGGATTTTGTTCCTGATTTTTTGGTATTTAATAAGTTTCCAATAGGCGTGGAAAGGGGGATAGGATGAGGAGATTGTGGATTGGTTGTAGGTTCAATGATTGGGGTGTGTTTCTGCATGTCCTTTAATTGGTTGGATGCTAGATTTGCAGAGGGGATATGGAGAGCTTTTGCATCTTTGCCGTGTTCAGTAGGCGATTCCATTTGTATATTGTTTGAGAGTGATAGGGCCAAGTGGCTTGCATGCTCTTGCTGCTCATATTGGACAATCTTAGGAGCTAGATTGTTTCTTGTAGAGTCAGTTTTGTTAGGATTTTTTGTTTATTATTAGATTGAGTAGGATTAGGGGTCTTATTAGGATCACTAATAGCCTCGTTAATATCTATATGCATGCCAAAAGGATCATTTGTGGATTTGTCTCGCATGCAGGTGTCTTGCATATCCACGTCAGGCCTCATGTCAGCCACGTGGAATATTGCATGTGTGGAAGTATAGTTTTCTAATTTAGTTTTATTATTGTTAATATCCAAAACCATGTGCTCCTCATCTAGGATAGAGAAGTGGTTTTGTGTTGGGAGAGTGGTATTGCTTATCTTCATTTTTTCAGCAATGTTCTTAGCATCCTTAATCTTGTATTTAAGAGTTTGGGTTTGTATATACTTCCCAGTGTTTGCACTGTAAAGCTTAACAGAGATACCTGACTTTGGATTTGTTTCATTAGCTAGTAGTGTGGTTTCCTTTTTGTGTTCTTCATTTTTCCTCCTGTGTTTGCCAAAGGTGATCATTTACCATTCACCCTCTTGGGGCTCCATATCTTGTTTTGAAGTAGGAAATTTGACACTGGGATGGTCAGCATTGATTTCTTGTACATACTTGCAAGAAGTAGCCGGATGACCCAATCGATCACATTTTAGGCATAATAAATTTCCTCCCTCATAATGTATACTTTGTTTATGAATACCTATATAGATGAAAGGAGGAACTAGAGTATATAATGGGATATCCACACAGAGTCTGACATATCGACCTCTCATTGTGGAAGATGTGCAAACATCGATTTTCAGTAAACATCCAATTGAGTTACCATTTTTTTGTAATATTTTGCCATCATAGAATTTCGTCGGTAGTTGTGGTAGCCTAAACCAGATGGCTGAGGAAGTTAGCTTTTCCTTTGTTGCAACGAAGTTTGGTTTCCATTTTATAACGGAGAGGTAGTGTCCATTAATGAACCAAGGGCCTTGGTGGATTGCTTTGTCGAGATTTTCTCTTGTTTTAATTTGATAATGAAATAGTCCTCCCTTAGATCAATTAGGGAGAGAGGTTCCCATGGTTTCCATAGGTCTTGAATTTTCTTTTTGAGGTATAGATACATCATTCTCTTCCCGAATAATTTGACAATAATTGAATAATGCCAAGGTCCATAGATCTTTTGCTTATCTTCCTCCGTAAGGGACATCAATTTAATGCCTTGAGTAGGGGAGTGTAACAGCCCAGACATAGCTGCCATTTCGTCTTGGAAATCAGCTGACAAATCCATGTTGCATGCATTTATGGATTGGGTGAACATTAAATTGGTCGATGAAGTTACTGCATTTTTGTATCAAGTAATGTGTTTTCCATCCTCCTGGAATTCGTTTGCAACCCTTCCTTCTTGATTCGAAGGGGATTGCCCTTTTCCATCAAGTGGTTTTTGGAGGTATTTTGGAGTGGAGTTCATAGGGTTTAGGTTCATAGGGATGAGGTACCATCGTGCTTTTGCGGACTACTTCGAAGAACTGTTAGAAAATTAAACGATATCGAACATTCCTAAAATGCTTTAGGTATGCTTTAATCTATTATCGTGATTGTGTACACGTTCGCGTGATGCGATTATGATTTCCAAAATAAATCAAGGTACGAGTTCGCGCAACTTTAGCCAAATAATCTTAATAAATAATTAAATGCTATTAATTATGTACACGTACGTATGACATGATTTTAGCAAAATAAACAATATAATTTTAGTACAATAAACACAACGGATATACATACACGTGAGATGCTCAAAGATAAATCCATAAAACGCCATAATTAAAAGCGGTAAGAGGTAAACGCCAGGTATGATCAAAGCGACCGATCTAGAACTATGGAACCCGGGAATGCCTAATACCTTATATCGAGTTAACAGAATTCCTTACCCGATCTTCTGTATTTCACGGACTTTAAAATAGCGTCAATTTCCTCGATTTGAGATTTTAAATATAAACCAGTGACTTGGAACAGCATAATAAATATTCCAAGTGGCGACTCTAACTAAATAAATAATCTCATTTCGAATAACATCACTTTAATTGGAAAAATCCCCTACTCTTTGGAAAAAGGAGGTGTGGCAATGTTTACCAAATATTATTCAGATGTCTTAAATGATAATTCAATTGAATTTTAACCTTTGTCTTGTGCATTTTTACAAACTTAAACGTGATTATACAGAAGTCACAAATTTAAAGAAACAAAAAGAACGCTGCCCGAGCCTTGAAAGATGGCAGCTCTTTGTATGCAATTCAAAGAGTGCCAGACCCTTCTATTTGTGATATTAAGTGTCTAATTAATCACAGCCTTACTAAGAAATGAAGAAAAAACACTTCAGCGTTATTTCTATTTGACTTATAATAATATTATCACTTGACATATAATGACATGGAACAGTAGTAAAACTTGAATACACATCAAACAAACAGTACTATACACCTGACAAGTATTAATCAAAATAAAATTTTGATTCTTCACTTAAAATTGGTAGATAAGAAAATTAAACAACTCCTAAACTATACAAATTTAGCGTCCGTAAGATAAGAATAAACACTAGAGACAATTAGCCATAATCTTCAGCAAATTACTAGCACTTCACAATAGCTAAACGTTTCTTTAATTTGGCTTTTTCAATCTCTTCACGTTATTCTTTTTCCCATGTCTGGTTTTTCTTGTTGATTTTTTGTTCATCAAATTCTTCACCCATCAACAATGAAATTTCTTTTTCTGTTTCCATATCCAAAGTCCTTTTTATATTTTCTCTTTGGCCTTGTAACGTTAATTTTGCTTGTTTTATCTCTTCAAATAATTTTTTTTCCACATTTCTTTTTTCTTGAAATTGCTTTGCTGGGAGCAAGCCATTGGAGAACAAAATTTTTGGGCGGAGAAAGAAAAATATACGGAGAATTGGCAGAATAGAGCAACTTTAGGCAGAGAACGAAAATTATATAGAGAGTGAGAGCATACTAATAGTGAGGAGCAATTTGGACAGTGAAAGGAAAATATATTGAGAATGAGATATTGAGGGCAGAGAAACATAAATATTTTTTTTTTTGGAGCAAACAGGATATTTATAACCAAAAGATCACATATTATTTACTGCATAGCATGTGTCTCGTCAGGCACATTCATTGCCTAGGCTTGCCAATGAGTTGCAAGCAATATTGTTTTTATCTACCATTACATAGTCTACTACATCGATTGGTGAGATTACAAAAACTTGTCTTCTTTTCTTTCGGTGAGAATTGTCCAGCTTTGCCATTGAGTGTGCTACTTTGTTTCCTTCCCGAAAGCTATGCCTGAGGAGGATCCCCTTCGCGTGGTGCATTAACAACCTGCATTTAGTAATAACAGATTCATAGAATTTGTTGCCATTGTGAATTGCTTGTATTGCTTCTACTGAATCAGTCTCAATTTCCAACGGAAATGTGTTCCACTCATGAGTCAATTGCAGCCCTTCCCTAATAGCTTTTAATTCTCCTCCTACTGATCCTCTTAAGGTGATATTTTTATGGAATCCCACTATCCAGTGCCCTCCTCCATTACGAATGACACCCCCAATCATGCCTTGTTGTGACATAAAACTGGCATCCACATTTATTTTATATCATCCTAGTTGTGATCTTAACTAATGGATTTTTATTTTGATTTTTTCCAATGGTATTGGATTATAAGTAGCTAGTAGTTTAAATTGAACTGTTTGTTGTAGGATATAGCCTTCATTAATGTAAGGAGATGTATTATTGTTATTAGTTGTTTCTATTGATCCAAATGCCCCACATGGTGAAAGGAAGGAAAAATCTCCAATCAATTAAATTATGGGCTAGGGAGTTTGTGTGGTCTCTTAACTGTATAAGCCAGTGTTCCCCCCTATCGATGTCTATGTGTATTCCACCTAAGTTATCCCAAAACTGTTTTGCTGAAAAACATACTAGGAAGATGTGGGTGGTGGTTTTTAATTTGTGTGATTTACATATAGGGCAGTGTGGGTTGATGTTCATGCCTATTCTAGATAGGTAATTTCTACATGGAATTCGATTATGAAGGCATTTACAAAAAAGATATTTAATTTTATTTGGACACTATAATGTCCAGATCCAATCAAATGCATCCTTTGGTTGACTAGTTGGTTCTAGTAGTGTGTAACAACTTTTTGTAGTAAAATTTCATTTGGAATCTAGTGACCAAACAAGGATATCAGGCAGTGGACATTTTTTGCGTATTTTAGGGCGTGTAATAATATCCTGGATTTCATGAGAGATAGTCATTGATAGTTTATCAAAGAGCCATTTTTTTAAATGTATAAATCGCTTATTTTAAGGTTATCTTGATAGAGTGTTAGGGGTCCTTGTACTAGGCCGTAGAGGTTATCGGAATGTTGGAATCATTTTTTGTTCTAAATGTTAATATTAGAGTTGATATGGGGTGACCAAGTAATACCTTTAGAACATACCTCCCATCCCTTAATCAAGGCTTTCCAAATGGGAGTGTTTTGGTTTCCCCCTAATCCATATTTATTGTAGATCAAAGTTGCCCATGGAGAGGCTGAGTGGGTTAAAAATCTCCATGTGAGGCTAGCTAAGATAGTTAGATTTTTTGCATGGGCATTATGAAGTCCTAAACTCCTTTATCTTTAGGTTTACAGATGTTTGTCCAATTGACTAAGTGAAGTTTATTTTTTTCTTCACATGATCCCCAGATGAAGTCCCGTTGTTACTTATCTATTTTGTTGCGAGTTTTTACTGGTAGTAGAGTGTATTGCATATAATAATTGGGAATGGAATTTAGACAGGAGTTAGCTAGAGTTACTCGTCCAGCCATGTTTATGAATCTCATTTTCCAACTTGTTAGTCTTGATTTCATTTTGTCAATAATGAAAGTGTAGTCACTATGTTTTGGTTTTTTGCGAAGAATTGGGAAACCCAGATAGTTACCAAAGTGCTTACTAATCTTGAAACCTAAAGTGTTTGAGATAGTGTAGATAGTATTGGTGTTACAATTGGGTGAGAAGATCAGCTTTGATTTGGATTGATTTATTTTTTGACCACTTAGGGAGCAAAACATATCCAATCCTAATTTTATAGCTTGACACGATTTATTATTTGCCTTAGCCATTAGGGTGAGGTCGTCCGCAAAAAAGAGATGTGAAAAATGGAGGGATGAATTTCATAGGGTAATATGATCTCATATCCTAGTGTCTACCTGATGGTTTATGTATCTAGATAGCATTTCTAGACACAAGATGAAAATATAAAGAGATAACGGGTCTCCCTGTCTAATACCCCTACTAGGCTCAAAGCAGGGAGTTGTGGATTCGTTAACAAGAACTGAAATTGAGCTTGTTGATATGCAACTGAGTACCAATTTTTTGAAGTTTGGAGGAAAATTAAAGAAGTTTAGAGTGTGTCTTACAAAAAATCACTCAAGTCGGTCAAAAGCTTTCTCCAAGTCAATTTTAAGCAACATGTGTCCTACCCTATCCTTGGCTCTTGCTAGATTATTAACTAGTGCTTGAATAATGATAGCATTGTCTGATGCTCGTCTATTTTTCATAAAACTAGCTTGGTAGGGACTGATTAGAGTATCCAAGAAAGGTTTTAGTCGGTTTGCAAGGACTTTTGTGATTAATTTGTAAATTGTATTACACAAACCAATAAGGCGAAAGTTTTTGATATCAGTTGCATTGTGAATCTTTGAGATTAAACAAAGATAGGTTTTGTTAATTTCATTAGGCATTCTCTGAGTAGTGAAGGTGTGGTGGAAATAATTTGTTACTGATTTGCCTACTATGTCCCAAAATCATTGGTCAAAAAAAAGATGCAGGCCATCCGGACCGGGTGCTTTAAAAGGTTTAAAAGAGAAGACTGCATTTTTTTATTTTCATATCGCTTAGGGGATTATCTAGAGTACTTAAATCAGTAATAAGTGATTTAGAGGGGTTATTTCCTAAGCCTTTCTATGTTGTAATCTCATGTGAAGTAGTGTAGACATTTCTAAAATATGTAGTTACATGAGTTATGATTGAGTTGTGGTCATCTATCCAATTGCCTTCCCTATCTTTGAAGTAGTTTATTTTATTTTTTCTTCTTCTATTTGTTGCCTCTATATGGAAATATCTAGTATTAGCGTCTCCGTCATTGAGCCAATTTATTCAACATCTTAGTTTCCAGTAGTACTCTTCAATTTGGAGGATGTCATTATATTCTTTTTTGAGTGATTCATCTAATTGTTGAAGAAAATTACTGTAAGGATAGTGTATTGAATTTTGGATACCCCTTAGTCTAGCAAGCAGTCTCCTTTTTTTTTTCCTATTATATCACCAAAGGTTGTGTGTTTCCTTTTTTTAACACTTTCTATGAAAGAGGTACTGTCTATATGATAATTACTAGGTGTCCAGTGTTGTTTAACCAATGTTGGAAACTCATGGTGTTTTCACCAATATGTCTCAAGTCTAAAGGTTTGTGTGTGACGTTGTCTTGTTTTTGGGATTAATTCGACCATGATAGGATTATGGTCCGAATGAGTTTTGGGGAGATGAATTATGGAGTAACTTGGGAAAATGTCACACCATTTATCATTGCCTAATGCATTATCTAACCTTTCCATTATAAGGACCATATTTTTATGCCTATTATTAGACCAAGTATATTTACAGCCTTTAAAACCTAGATCCATTAGTTGGAAATTATCTATTTTTTGTTGTAAAAATTCTGCCCGGCCAGTTTTAACCTGCCTACCCCCAAATATTTCATGTTGGCCTAGGACATCATTGAAGTCCCCCTACTAACCAAGGACCATGATAATTTTGTGCCATATTTTCTAAATTGTCCCACATATTGTTTCTATGTTGATAGTTAGTACTAGCATAAAGTGAAGAAAAAAGCTAAGTTTTTTGAATAGGTCTTACCTCAATAGTGGCATGGATTTCATTGTTCCTACGTATGAAGTTGTGTACTGTAACCAACTTGTGTTTCCACATAACCACAATGCCCCGAGCCTGCCCCTCTACTGGCACTTCGATGAGCTCGGAGAATCCAAAATCATCCAACCATTGTTCATGATCCACCACCCTAGTTTCTAGTAATGTCACAATGCATGGTCTATGAGTATCTATCTTCTCTCTAAAGTTCCTCCGGAAGTTGTCATTATGGACCCCCCTTATGTTCCAGATGATCATGGTAGTGGTTCTATTCATGACTTGGTTGATGATTTGATTCTGTGGTTCCCCATTTTTCCTCACCCCTCCCCCCAAGAATATCGGGTTCCTCCTTAAAGAGGGCACTAGTATCATTGCCCTGTTGCCCACAGTTGGATCTTGAGGTGGCCTGATGTCCATCGTGCACTTGTAGAGTGCTAGAGGACAATTGAGAACGTACCTCTTCTCCTGCCTCTCCGTAAAGAGATAAACGTTTACCTCGTTTAGGGTTGAGAAGTCTAGCACTTGCTCTGAGTTTAGGTTGAACATTCCTTCTCCCTCCTCTTCTATTTCTTCCCCCTCTGGAGGTTGGTCCTGCATGCCTTGGGGTGCTACCTGGTCCTGCATGGCTTGAGGTGGTGGTGCTGCCTGCTCCTGCATGGCTTGTGGTGGGGTTGGTGGGGCTACTTGCTCCTGCATGGCATGGGGTGGAGATTGTGGTTCTTGGGGAACTTCCTGGTTCGTGGCTTGATCCTGGGCTTGTTGTGTGGTATCCCATTGAAGAAAGATTTGATTCATCACAGTCAGGATGTTTGGAGGGTAGAAGGGTAGGTTTTGTACTGGAACCTGTGGTTGTATTGGGTTGAAATTGGGGGGCATGTTCCACTCTTCCCTCATTGTGTTGAAAGTTGTGATTCAGAGAAGGGGATAGGGGTTGTAGGAAATTATTTAGCCAAGTTTGATTCCAGTAATTGCCCATCACTATTCTCATCCCTTTTGTCACTAACTGAGCAAGGTATTGAGTATTTTGCAGTATCAGTGTAGTGTCTTGGCCATTCAATGGGACATTGAACGAGATGGTATGACCCATGAGTATCATCTCCATCCATGAGAGTGGTTGATAGTCCTGTGGTTGAGGTGGATGGACAAACACTATTTGTGGTAGAAGTGGTGGGGCTGGAGCTTGTTGATCTTCCATGTGAGATACTCGTGGTTGACGTAGGAGTGGAAGGAGTTTATGTCCTCTCCTTAGAGAATAAGGAAGGCGAGGCATTCTGGTTGGCTTTCGTGTAATTTATGGATGGTGAAGTGTTTGTGTGGTATTGTTCTTCCGAAGCAAGCAAAAGTTTTTGTATAGTGGTAATGACTGGAAGAGCTAGTTGCATGGTTTGTGAGTGGTCACTTGTGATTTTAATAGCTTCCAATTCAGATTTGGTAGGTTTAGTTTCGTATGTGTTCATGCTTGCCAATTGTCCTAAGGTTGTAGAAGTTTGTGACATTTGGCTTGCATGCCTTGAGCCATAGGTAGATTTATTAGCATCTTCATTTTTAGTAAGATTATCCAAATTTTTTGATGCACGTTCATTGGTCATTTGTTGGGATTGAGTAAACTGCCGTGTTGGATTAGTGGTTTGAGTAGGATTAGTAGTTGTGTTTAGTAATTCAATTTGCATGTCACAATTTTCAGGAAGCTTTTGGGAAGACACAGCATTAGGGTAGCTGTCATTTTCTCTATTAGTTAAAGCCACGTGGGACTGTGCATGGCAGATAGTATTTTGATTTTTTTATCAATTTTTTTATTATTTTCGAAAACCATCTGCTCCTGTTCCAAGGCGGTAAATTGGTTTTGCACAGGAATAGTGGTATTGCAGTGAGAGTGTGTATTATGGTTGGTTTTTTTGGTAGTCCTTACTCTTTTGAGTGTTATCATTAATGTTGCCATATTAATTGTGATTTGTTGTAACAAGATCAGTGTATTGGTGTGTAGTATGCCCTTTATCTTGCCCCACAATGTTATTGGAAAGAAGTACATTATTACCTGGGCTTCCTTGCCGTTCCTTTGTGGATAGTAGAGCTGTATGATTTGTATTCCCGTATTGTCGCTTTCCTTGATTGAATTTGACTACTTTCCATCATTCTTCCTTGTTGTCATCCTTTGTTGTGCCTTGTTTAATTCCCACAGATGCTTCATTTGGTTGTGGTTGCTGGGCTCTTGAGCATGTATTTGAGACATGTCCCAACATTCCACAGTTGATACATAATAGATTTTCTCCCTCATAGTGGATAGGTTGTCTGTGCGAGCCAATTTGAATGTGGGATAACACAGGTTGATCCAGAGGAAGTTCTACACATAATCGCGCGTAACGGCCCCTTATCGTAGTGGATGTACACACGTCAATTTTGAGCAACCTCCCAATTGAATTCCCAATATTTTCTAATATTTTTTATTGTAAAACTCAGTGGACAATTGGGGTAGTTGTATCCAAATGGCTGAGAAGTTGATCTTCTCCTTGGTTGCCACAAAATTTGGTTTCCATCTTATCACTGAAAGATAGTGTCCATTGATGAACCAAGGACCTTTATGAAGTGTTAGTTCCATATTTTCCCTTTTGGTGAATTTGATAATGAAGTAATTTTCGCCTAAGTCAATTAGTTTGATCTCCTCCGTTGGTTTCCACAGCTCTTGTATTTTGTTTTGTAGATAGTGATATATCATATGTTTGCCAAACAATTTAACAATCACTGCATGTTTCCATGTTTCCATGGTTCATAGATTCTTGATTTTTCCTCGCCCGTAAGGATGATCTAACTCAAGCCCCTAGTTGGCATCTCCTGAGTATCTGTCCCTCTTTCAATTTTCATGTTGTAATTTGTTGTGTAATCAGTTGAATTTTGCATTGATGTCGTAAAAGTTGTAGGATCGTTTTCTTTGAGCATCTCCTTGAAAGTGGGGGTATTGGATTTGCTTGGATGATGTTGAAATCCATTGATGTCTGGTGGTTTTGAGGTGTTGTGAGTGTGGTGGTTTTAGGATTCATGGTAGAGAGAATTTTTGTGGTCAATCAATTAAGGAATTTCTCATCACCATAAATATCTATAGACACGCTTTCCTATTCCTATCTTGCATAGGAAAGGAAATTTTTTATTCTTTTTTTTTTTTTGGTTTAAAAGGAAAACTTTTGGTCAATTTCGTAAACGATTCTTTACTATCTCGTATAGGAATAGGCAATCACTTGATTAACCAAAATCTGTTTCAATTTTACGAAAAATTTTAGAGTAAATTTCTTAAATGATTATTTATCTATTCCTTTTTTTTCATCAAAGTCATATAATTATATTTTGTCACACAAAAATTAGGGGTGTACATGGACCGGGTTGGTTCAATTTTTATCAAAACCAAATCAAACCAATTATATCGATTTTTTTGGTTTAAAAGGAAACTTTTTGTTCAATTTCATTAACGATTCTTTCCTATCTCGTATAGGACTTGGCAATCAAGTGCTTAACCAAAATTTGTTTCAATTTTTTGATTAAACGTTCAGAAATTTTGACACCCTTTTCTCTTAGGTAAATTTCATAAATAATTATATAATTATGATTTATTCTTCAAAGTTATATAATTATATTTTCTCACACAAAAATCACAAAACATTAGTTAACTCACCCAAAAATCATAATGAACGAAAAACACAACTTTTCAGTAATTAAAGTAATTTTTTCTATTCCACGTTTTTTCGTTAATAAATAATAAAACAATTAAAATAGAAATGATGCAACACGAACTGACCCAAATCAATACTCACATCATAAATTAAAATAATAGTAAAAGTGAATCATTCGCCCAAAATACACGATACTTGTATTTTTTTTTTTTTTTTTTCAAATTTTCATTCAAATTGATAGCATTATTGTTTCAAGAGCTCTGTGACTATCCATACCTCTTTTTAGTCAAAAATCTCATGCAAAATAAAGATATATAATATCGCATGCAAAATACTCCAAATAGACAATCATACACTTAGTAATTAGTATTTGAATCAGCTTAAATGTTATGCCCCGCAATATTACCTCGATATTATGCCTTGCAGTATTAAATTACGATGATGTTACGTTTTGCAGTATTAAATTACGACGGCGTTGCACCCTGTAATACTGTACGTTGAATTTGTCGTAAGGTAATTAATATCAGTCCAAGGAAAAAACAATTATTTGGAGATTGAAGAATTATACTATTTCAAACAAGTAATGAGTAAATTCGTGAAGTTGAAATGGGAAGCAAGTAAAAAAAATGAAATTTCGTCCAAGTTTGGCACGTTGGGATAAAATACGGCCAAAGCTAAAGTACTCGGTATTTATGGGCTAGTGCCATGCAAGGTACCACATAACCAAGATAGTAAGGTGTAAAAGCTATGTGAAAAGTGAATAGTATTTTAAGTAATTTGAGATAATTCTTAATTATACAGGTAATTGGTTAATTACTGGGTAACGAAATATTACCTAGTTAATTAATAAAATTAGTGAATAAAATTAATCTTTCCCAAAAAAACGTGGCAGTAAACCACTATCAATACATATGACCTAAGGAAATAGGATTTTAACAGTTATTACAAGTCTCTGGTTCATTTCATTTTTGACAAAAAAATCAAAAAACCTTAATGAACTGAAGCTAAATTCTTGCAATCAAAGAAGAACAGAAGCTAAATTCTTGCAATCAAAGAAGAACAGAAGCTAAATTCTTGCAACCAAACGTTCTTCAAAATTCGTCACGAACAGAAGCTAAACGCAATCCAAAAAAAAAATCTTTCAACTAAATTCTTGCAACCAAAAAATTTCAACGAGAATTGTTAGAACCATAGCAATGTAAAATTTTGCGATAATCCTTTCCAAGAATATTATATGCATTTTTCCCTATTCCAGGTATGTTAAGGTCATCCCTTCATTCTTTTTGGCATGATCCAAATTATACAGAAGAAACGAGCAAACACACGATTTTCATAAATTACTCTATTCATAGAAATTTTCACGACACAAAATTCATTAAGGTCGTGATGGCGCCGGACCCCACTGTCAGGTAAGCCAACACTTAATAGATAAGAAAATCTTTATTTTAAAAAATTTTCGAAGTCATTCCTTTTTCATTTTTCTTAGATAATGATTAACGAACTTCCACTGAGTAAACAAAAATATCTTAAAAGATTTAACTAGCGAATACATCCCATAATTTCCCCAGAACCCGATGTCACAAGTGCATGAGCAAATATCTAAGAATTATACATGCACTACAATACTTGTCCGGAATACAAACTAGACAAGGAATTTCAAATAAATATAATGCATCTGAGGAAGACTCTGTCGGCTGCGGGTCGTCTCCGGATGGTGCAGCTCGTCTAAGTCTCCAAGTCAGTCACATCACCGCGTCAAGCAGGGCAACTATCTATGAATGTACCTGCGCAATAAAAATGCACAACAAGTAGTATGAGTACGAAAATAACGTGTACTCAGTAAGTATCCCGCCTAACCTCAAAGAGGTAGTGACGAGAGGTCAAATTTTACACTTGCTAGAGGTCAATTTAATGAAATCAAGGGTGACAATAAGCATGGATATCATAGGCAATTTAACAAGTAGCGACAGGAGAATAACAACTTCTTTCACATTTAATATCCTTAAATTCTTGTCATTTCAGTTGACATTTTAAAGTTTCCAGGCCAGTAATCAGGTAAAAATCATAGCAAGTACGCAGTAAATATCATGCGCAAGCAATGCCGAGGGTCGAACAACGCGAACCAACAATAATAAATTGTGCACTTCCGAAGGGTCGAACGACTCGAACCATAGATACATGTATTATCCTGCTCGCGAATCGATCATGCGACGCGGTTATATATAATAATAGAGTTACCCTGCTCGCGAATCATACATACGACTCAGGTACTCGTAGATACACATATTCCCACATCAAATTCACATTTTATCAGGAAAATAGTTACTCAAGGAAGTGATAAAATTTTCTTTTAATGGACATGAAGATGATATTTAAATCTTTTCTGAAAATCCATTTGCCAAATTTAATAAAGTTTTAAATATTACAAATTTATCAGTAAGGTTACAAGTACGACAAATAAAACATGCTTTATCAGGAAAACCATTATCCGAGGAAGGATCAATTCTCTTTCTAGATGATTAAGGAAAATAAACTTCAACCTTCTTAGGTATTCAGTAACTAATTTGATAATATTAACAGTCTAATTTCATTAGCAAAATTACAAATACGACAGGTACGACATGCTAGTGGCTCCTAGACTACCCAGACACAAGCATGATAGTAGCTACGCATGGACTCCCCCTCACAAAGTTAGAAGGAGACTTACCTCGCTCTGGAGTTCTATAACCGGCTTCCAAGCCCTTCCGATGACTGAAATTGATGTACAACGCCCCAAAACTATCAAAATAACGGGCAAACCAATGAAAATATACTCTAATACTTATAACAATTTAATTTACATAAATTCCCAACTCCGCTTGGAAAGTTGACAAAATTACCCTCAGGCCCACGTGCCCAGATTCCGAAATTTCTCGAAGATAAACTCTACCCATAGCCTTACTAACTCATATATATAATTTACTCTAATTTTCATGCTCAAATCCGTGGTCAAAATCCAAGAATACACATTCTAGGTCTTTGTTCAAAAATCCCAAATTTCTACTAATTTCATGTTTTAATCCATATCTAATTCATGTATTTAACTCAAAGATAGGAAGAAATCACTTATCTAAAGTTGCTTGATGAAGTTCCTCCCTTGAAGCTCCCCTAAATCGCCACACCAAATAAAAATGGGAGAAAAATTGCAAAAATCTCGGTTTCAAAGTACACACTGCCCAGGCCCGATTTTCATACCTGCGGCCTCCAACCTCGCACCTGCGCACCCGCAGGTGCGCCCAAGCACCCGCACCTGTGGGTTCCCCAGCTCCAGCCAAAACTCGCACCTGGGAGCCATTCGTTGCATCTGCACCTTCGCAGGTGCGGAAATAGCCTCGCACCTGTGTGCCCCAACCAAGCTAGCCTCTTCCGCATCTACCACACAAAAGCCGCACCTGCGGCCCAAGCCCCGCAGGTGCGGTCACACCAAATGACAGCAGCCTCAACTCTTCCTCAACTCCAAATTCGATCCGTAACCAACCGGAATCCACCCGAGGCCCCCGGGATCCCATCTAATCACACCAACCTGTTCCAAAATATAATGCGGACCTGCTTGAGGCCTCAAATCGCATCAAATAACGTCGAAACAATGGATCGCAACGCAATTCAATCCTTATGAACTTTGAAATTTCCAACTTCTACATTCGATGCCAAAACCTATCAAATAATGTTTGATTGACCCCAAATTTTGCACACAAATCACATTCAACATTACGGACCTACTCCAACTTTCGGAATCGAAATCCGATCCCGATATCAAAATTTCCACTTTCAATCGGACTTCTTAAAAACCTTCAAATTTCTATCTTTAGCCAAATGACTTCCAAATAACCTACGGACCTCCGAATTCTCTTCTGATCGTGCTCCCAACTCCAGAATCACCATACAGAGCTATTCCCAGACTCGGAATCCCAAATGGACATCAATATCACTGAAATGCACTTCAACCCAGACTTATGAAATTTCCTCAAAAATGCTAACTTCTACAATATGCGGTGAAACACTCCCGGGTTATCCAAAACCCAATCCGAACATACGCCCAAGTTCGAAATCATCATATGAACCTACTAGAACCCTCAAATCCTAATTCTGAGCTCGTTTACTAAAAAATCCAATCATTAGTCGATTCTTCCAACTTAAGGCTTCTGAAATGAGAATTTTCTTTCCAAATTGACTATAAACTTCCTGAAATTCGATTCCCACCACACCTACAAGTCATATTACCTAAAATGAAGCTGCTCATGGCCTCAACCCGCTTGAATGACACGCTAGAGATGAAAACGACCGGTCGGGTCGTTACATTCTGTCCCACTTAAACATACGTTAGTCCTCGAACGTGCTAAGATATGCTCTGGAGTTATCTGACATCACTGTTTAACACCTCGGGCTCCTGCCCGTGCTACCACAACCCAGTTGAGTACACTTGCTCGAACAATCCTGAAGATATCCTCTTCTATTTAGGCGAATGGGCCTTAGAACCAGGTGATCAACATCCAAAATCCTCGGCCAGGCCTGTTTCCAATATATGTACACCGAATTAACTACAACCCGATGTACCAGAACTTGACTGCACATCTTTACTGAATTATCACCATGCACTGCATAATTCATCATCTTATGATACCACCACAATGGAGGAGATATATAGAAATTCACTACCAACTGTAGAGTCAATAAATCATTGTATCTCTCCTCCTGACTAGAATCATCACCTCATTATGAACCAATTGTTGGTACGTGTTCTTTAATATACACTTCACATAACCTTATCACACTGATCCCTGATCTGATAATCTCGTCTCACCCAGTATGATCTGCTCAGACAACAAATCATCCCAAACATGACCAACAGTCTCACATGATACCACGATGCGCCAATAAGACACAACTCGAACGCAATACGTAAAGAAAATGAATTATGAAAGGAACTACTCAACTCACTCAATTAATATGAACCTTCCTCCGAAAAGTAGGAAGCAAAACACAAGAAAATAGATATAGGGAACCTTACTCAATATCGCACTCTTGCGATGCGCAACCCGATGCAAATAACATAAGATTCATGTGAGAAGACACACACCATTCTAAATTGCTCATTACCACAAAATACTGAATATTGGTCACCAGCACACTAAGTGCATAATACCATCCTAGAGAGATCGATAGATCCATACGCTACAAAACTCAAGCACAACTGGGGTGCGATATATATAATCTAAATCTCAAGAGCGATCCTGCTCACACAACATCATAACTATGCGGAGGTCTCAACACATAAGAAATTATCAAGCCGGTCCACAACTCACACGGCACGACATAATATTACATGAAATGGACGACGATGGATCAACATCTAATGTTCTAATATTCCTCCGAGAGAAGCGCCATACAGAACGAACACCTCTGACTCACATGGATCCCCTAATCATATTTAAATCCATCCACAAACATCGAGCCTACCTTGCTCGCACCGAACTAGGCTAGTAACTTTTCTTGCGTCCATATTAACCCACTTCCTCTCATGATACGCAAAAACAACCATCATAGCCGGGTCAAACACCCCACAATCCACAACCAAATGAACCGAACGCCTTCCAGGTATAAATCCTCAAATAAGCAATATTACACTTCTTTATACTTGGTCTGAATCTTCAATCAATAAAGTGACTACATGTCACACTCATACGATCATCCCGTGGTCATGCTCCCATGACCTTCTGTTGGTTGATTTCCCAATGCACACGCAAGTGTACGTGGTCGACAAGTAATATAGGAT
>ML391965.1:1159-45764 GCA_005239525.1 Nicotiana knightiana | reverse complement strand
TTTAGATTGCACCCGAAGTATCGTTATTTCTAATCCAACTTCTAAACCCTCGGTTATGACTTTCGTCTATACTCTGGGAGTGGTGTTGTTCCAACAATTACCTAAATATGCACTCTCTCTCAAGTAGAAACATACTAATTAGGCACAGCTAATTGATGGTCATTCAATTAACTACAACAAGAACGTAGTTGAACAAATAGAGATGAACAATCAACCAAACTAAATTAATATCACCATTAGTTTATCCCCCAACGAGTTCCACCAAAACTCTAGATTAAGAAACTTAGCTACTCATATTCATAAGAACCAATTCTAAAATAACTTGCATAATTGAATTACAAAATAATAAGTAAAAGCTATGAAAATCAATGTTTGCTTCGCTGAGTAGTAATCCACATGTTCTTTACTTCAATGGCTTCTCTCCTCTTTCAAGTTGTGTTTTTGGATCTATTTATATGTTTGGGATAAACCCTAACCGTGTAGGAGACTTCTATTCCAATCGGGAAACACTTAAAACCTTTAAAACTCATAATTGACCGGACAGGGACACAAGCGTTAAGCCCCAAACGCCCCTTTATCGCCAGGGCAGACCTGGCTTTAGGGGTCTAACGCCCCACTAACGCCAGGCTGACCCTGGCTTTAGGGGCCAAACGCCCCACTAACGCCCGGGTTGGCCTAGCTTTAAGGCCAAAACGCCCGGCTATAGCCCGGGTCACTTTTTTTCGACTCTTGAGCATTTTTTCAACGTTCATGCATCCATTTAGCTCTGTTTCCATCTCCAATGCACCTACACATGAAATAGACTCCATTATGCACATAAAAAGTGTATTTTTATCATTAACGCACATAAAATGTAAGGCATATAACGTGTTAATCCATGAATTCTAGCCACGCATGAAAACTCATACCACAACTTTTGCCTACTTGCAGCCCACTTCTTTGCGATAGAGCGATAAACATATCCTCGTGCAACTTCCTCAATGGTCATAAAACAAAAATGAGGCTTCAAAAATAAATTTTGAGTAATTATCAGTAACATAGTGGTTAGTTTATCTTTTATATACAAATATAAAAACAAAAGACAAAATAGAGATATAGTTATAAAGATATGGAACTTATACCTTTTTAATGTTATTAAAGCAATCGTTAAAGTATGACTTAGGCATATCCGGCCATTTATCAAAGCCAATTGAAAACATGCTACAACCAGTTGCTAAAATGCCACATACGCCTGCAAGAAGACCTTGTGCTTCGCCAATCGGATCCAAGCAATCAAACTCCACCACAACACGTTCTCCCTGAGGTAAACTTAATGCTTCTCTAGTCTTAAATTTGAGCCTTTCGGTATCTCCATTTGATTCTTTAATAAATAAAAATAAAAGCCAAAAAGTGAAGGGATATCATTACTAGCAATTCATGTTGTTGAAACGAATCATGTCGAAGTAGTAATGATACTGAAAGCCATGAAATTCTTACACAAGGTTTCAGTACTCATGCTTTCATAATGACATTCAGTAGCGGAGAAGACTATAAAACTTATGTTAGTCACCCAAATTATGTCGAATTTCGGCTACTTTCACCACTGTAATTGACAAGGTTCCCTGCTATTACTTTCAAAGCTTCTGTGATTAATGACACAACAAACTAGTATTATGCATTGAGTATCAAATCATCAAGTTTAATTCCAGAAAGCACTTCGGTAGGGCTGCAAAAAACTTCAAAGAAAGACCTGTCTCGTTTACTGAGAACAGAAGCCGCTATTAGAGGTATCGAGAGGAAAGCCGACTCTGAAAAATACACTAGTATTGTGCTTCATTATTAGTATGAACAGACCGAGCTGTCTGGTGATTTAATTTGGCCATAATATTCATTCTTCATTGCTTCTAAATGTCATCAAACTGTGCATACCTTCAATCTTCATGCTAGTGCACCCGTATAGTGTTGTAGATTTCTTTGCTACCTACGCAGCTACGGCTACATCCTAAGATACTCTTGTCAGATATAGTTTTCCTAGTTACAAAATCGCTAGTCGTCACTTTCAAATAGTGCAACCGATCATCTTTCCTTAGACCTTTTAGTGAGTTGGAATAATTTTCTAAGATTGGCTTGAAACAAGTCACTGATTAATGCTGCAATTTAGCAAATTAAATTAGTTTCAACAAACACAAAACAAAGATCAACAAAGGATTAACACTAAACAGTCTAAAACACACTGGATATACAAAACCAAACATAAACAACACAAAACCAAGTAAAACATTCAAACAATACCAGTAAAGCAAACATTCACACATCTATAAGGAATCAGTATTGACAAGCAGACTAAACATATGATGAAGAATGTAAAACATCCAATTTGCAATTGTCCATTCAAGTTGATGACTACAAAAATGCAAACAAAAACGTACATAAGTGCAAAAGATCAACTAGATAAGACAAGCAACGGTCTGAAACTAGATGATGAGATTTAGAATTCCAGCAAAGAAAACAAACAACAACAGATTTTCTTCCATCAATTTGACACAGCCTTGAAGAAACCAGTAGGGATTTCTAGCTTCTCTACAGTATATAAAAAAGGAATACACTTACCTTATACTATGATGAACAAATTAGGGATTTCTAGCTTCTCTACTTCTCGGTGTTCTTGCTGAGACTGGAGTGAGATGGAGGGTTTTGGGCAAATTGTATTCTTAAAACCCCAAAAGAAATTACTTCTTGATCTGATGAGTTTAATCCTTTCTACGGTGGCTTGATTGCATGTAACTTCTGTAAAAGAATTAAGTAGGCAGATTTTTGGAGATGGGATTGAGATTACAGATTACGGCCGAGTTGAAGAAGCTATGTTCTCTGTAAAAGAATTAAGTCGTTCCAGATTACCGCCCAGTTGAAGGGGATCGGATGATGAAGAAGAGAGCCAAACAGATACAAACTCAGTCGGAAGAATAGAGAAGGAATAGAGTAAAATTGGGAAAGGCGGAATTTCTGAAAAGATTGGGGAAAAAGGAGGGAGTGTGAAATATATTACCCGCTATTATTATATAATTTTGCGGAGGTTTTAGACCCCCGTAAATTGTATAATTTTGTGGGGCTAAATATTGCCGCAAAATTATGTAAATTGCATCCGCAAATAAACCTCCGCAAAATTATGCAAATTACGGAGGTTAGTTATAACCTCCGCAAATAAACTTCCGTAATTTATCCGTTTTTTTGCAGTGACATATATAGTGCAGTTATGTAACGCGCTATGCTTAACTGTCCAATCAACCCCACATAACACGATTTATATATGCGTCATACATATATAGCGCTCTTTAAAAGAGCGTTATATATAAAATGATCACTTTTTTTTTTTCACACCTATTTATATCATACTTGTCCAAAAAGATCACAAATGAGTTTCGGACTCCGGAGTGAGAGGGGATCAATTCTGAATTGTTGATCGCTAGACTCTCGCCAATGAGTAGATCCGTCTTCATGGATCTCAATGTCAAATTAAAGAGCAAATTGTTGTACGATAGATTTCCAACCGAATGTTTCAAGAGTTGTGATGCAACGTAACGTACCCATCAGTTTTGGTAGCACCATGATTTTGAGAAATGAAAATTATTCTTTTGGAGGTTGTTACTAATTATCGAGCAGCTCTTCCCTCCAAATTACGCTCTTTTAGAATTACCATTTATATTTTGACCCCATTAAAAATAGTATTAGTATAGCCCTGTGCTTGAATTTTAAAGCATGCTGTTAGAATTTTGAGAATCATATTATCCTCAAATAGAGAGTAACAACTCTAACATAACACATTGTTAAATAAAAGGTTTATCACTTAATAATTCGTTAAATTTGAGAAGAATCACAAGCAGAAAGATCAAAAGCAATATAACGTACTTCCGTGAAGGATAATCTTTTCAAAACAAAATAAGAATAACGGTTTTGAATTGATATTTTTGTTGTTGTTTTGTTTAATGCATTAAAATATGTTATGGGTGCATGTCACGATCCGAATCTACTTGACGGGTACCCGGCGTACTATTCGACCCGGATGAACTAACCCATCTGATTCACCCCAATCATATGCATGGAATTTATAAATCGCTGACCATCCATATTGACCTCGACAAAAAAGTTGTCATATGTCAATTCACATTAATTGATCATCCACAGAAATTTATAGTTATTCTTTCTTATAAAATTATTTACTCAAAACTTTATTTTAATATAATACATATATTAATTCAAAACTCAGCATATTACAATATATATTTACATATACGCGTTGTGCAGAGACGCTAGTTGATTAAAATAAATTCACCTTTTAATATTCTCATATTCCCAAGTTTTGTCGCGTAAAGTTTTATGGTCCATGAGAATATGAGATAATATGCGGAACCTGTTATGAAACAATAAAAGAAGAAGAAAAATATTGCAGAGAAAGAGAGAGAAAATTTTTATTGAATTTTGAGATGAATTACAATGAAATAGGACTCCTCTATTTATAGGGAAAGAGTGACTTAGCCACCAAGTAAAATCCTTTAGATCTCTCTAAAATATAGACATTCACCTTAAATAGAATCCTATTTATAACACTCCCTCTTGAATGTCTATTCAACAAATAATGTGTCTCGTTAAAACCTTAACTAAAATAAAATACAATGGGGAAAAAATTCTAGAAAAGGAAAAAGAGTACACATGTTTAATAATACGCCTTTTGGTTGTCTCATTAAAACCTTGCAAGGAAAACTCAGTGGGACAAAACTTTGTAACGGAAAAAGAGTACAATGTGTATTAACTCCCGCTGATGAGAGCATCAATTCACATTCTTGAGTCTTCGCATCCCGATCTTGTACACTAGCTTCTTGAAGGCTGACATCAGTAGAGATTTGGTGAATAAATCAGTCATATTATCACTTGAATGAATATGTTGCACCTTGAAAATTTCCGCTATCACATTATCACGCTTAAAGTTATAGCAAGATACATATGTGCACAAATTGCACGTAGGATGTGATACTTCAAGACCAAGAATTATATATGCTTTAAGCAATTTAAAATTCTTCAGGGATTGTCATATAAGTTAAGTCATATAAGCCATATAAATGAACTTTAGATTCATATCAAGTTTTTATGTCATGCTAGACATAAGATAGATAAAGGCGATTGTACACACTATTGATTTTATACTTTCAAGTATTTGAACTACATGTTCAAAACTACATGTCTTTTATATGAAACCAAACTCTACTTGAATTGTTTCTCCAGACTTAAGATCCTCATATATATTTAGCGCCATTATCAATATCGTCGACAAGCATTTTGTATCGGTTCCAACCTCCTTATTTTCATATAGACATAACATAGAGATCCCTTCATTCATATATTCAGGTACCTGTCACGACCCGATTGTCCCTCCGTTGGGTATCGTGATGGCACCTAGTCTAAGGACTAGGTAAGTCTATTACTAACGAACATCAATTATAATATGAGAATAGTTTAAGTGTTTTTTGAATTAAAGCTCAACACTTTACACTTATTCCCAGAGCCCGGTAAGCACAAGTCATAAGCTTTAAAGAAATTACACTAAAACTCCTAAAAGTATCATTGTTCAGAAATAAGTACAACAGTGCAAAAGAAATAGGATGGTGACTCCGAAATCGCGAACACTGAAGGGGTTTTACCTTGAGTCTCCACAACAGCAACCGCGTTGCAATTATCAATCAGCCGACTAAGAAAATCCTTGAATCTGCACAAAAATGTGCAGAAGAGTAGTATGAGTACACCACAGCGGTGCCCAGTAAGTATCAAGACTAACCTCAGTGAAATAGTGACGAGGACTAGTCAAGACACCCACTAGTCCGATAAACTAAACAGGCATAAGTATAGGAATGACATGACATGACATCTGTCTAATGACTACACAATATAACTAACAACGTAACAAATGCAAAGCGGAAAGAAAAATACATCAAATAACAACGGAACATCGTAATATTACACAGAAGAAAGTACGGGAGTACGAACCAAAAGCGAAAATCACAACACAACAGAAAAACAATAGTAACTCAGCACTACTATAATTTCCCCCTCAAACCTTAGTCAACAACTCTGATAATTTAGCCAATCCTTCGAAGGTAACCCTTCACCCACAATTTATATTGAAACTTTAAGTATAATCATTTTAAATAGAAAACTTCGTTTGGAAGGTACTTACTCCGATTATGTATACATATATGATGTGAATGAGAAAAATCTTTAAACGTAATCCCTTCAAACAAAAAAGCTTTTAAAAATATACTTTTCCAATAGATGTCTTTCGAACTTAGTTTCCAATAGAACAAGTGCACGACATCACCCTTTCGTACTTTTACTCTCGTCCTCCCCATAGAAATTGATCAATTTCGGACGCGCACCTAAGTTTTAAATCACCATACGAAGCTGTTGACATTATTCAAAACTCATTCTGAGACCGTTTACACAAAAGTCAAACCTCCGGTAAAAGCTCACCGCTTAAGCTTCCAAAATTAAAATCCCACTTCCAATTCGACTCCGGTAACTGAATCCAACCACGCACGCAGGCATATATGCTCAATGTGAAACTGCTCAAGACCTTATGCCACCGAACGGAGCTTAAATTCTCAAAATGACCGGTCGAGTCATTACAGTACCTGAATCTCTCCTGAGATTTTATGAAGTGTTATGTCATGGAAACTTCTAGAACGCTTGCCTCCTTTATTATGATCATTTGATCATTTGCTCGTCTTCTTTATCAAGAATTTTATTCGAAACCAATTTTTCTATACACTTTAAGCGTACCATAGACTTTATCCTTCTATGACTTAATCTAGTAGGAGCATTTTTAGTGAGAATATAGTTACTTTCTTTGGGTCAGCAAATGCGTCTAGCATGCTTTGCAATATATTGCAGATGAATTATCTTTTTATGTACTCTAGTTCATATTATCTTATTCGAGGATCGAGATGTATAAATAATAATTCATTCCATGTAACTTTTTCTCAATTGTTGTATCCTGTCTCCTCCTCATGTTAAAAAACTAACTTGCTTCCTCAACTTTGGAAACTCATCTTTATGCGTTATAGTGCTAATCAAAATACATATTGCACATTAATAATAATACGATGGAATTATTTGGTTCCTGACTCTGAAACACTTGTGAAGGGAGAATGTAATATACTTTCGTATATAACGTATATCAAATTGATATATATAACTTTGTTCTCATAAGCAATAGTTTATTTATTAAGTGGAGGCACTCAAAAAATCATTTTGCTAAACCAACTATGATGTAAACCAACTTGTCAAGATGAACTATCTTGAATAGAAAATCTGGAAATTATGCTCTAAATTAAATTATTGAGCAAGTTACCTCGCAAATATCAGGTTGCATCATAATAATAATCGCACATGTAACCATCTCATATATGCATCTTAAATAGTATACATGGCAGGTGAATGAGCTCATATTCACCTTTGATATTTTCAGTTCACGGGATTCAACCAATTTTAGTTGGCCTATTAATTAATGAGAACAAGCAACATTAGAAAATTCGTAAAGAACTTTCTAGTTCTTTAATATTTATCCTTGTGAATTCTCTTTTATATTTTGCACGTCATACTTAAATTGATATGACTAAACCAATTATACCAACTGAATAAATTATCAATAGTGATAAAGTTCAGATTTACACCATGACCTGTGCAATTATCAATAAACTCCAAGTTTATTATGATATTGGTTTTTATATCAATAAACATCCACTTAATTATGGAATTCTTTTATTTGTGTAATACAAACTGGAGAATAAAGCGGGTAACTTTTCACATACATATTACCCTGCTAGAAATTGTAGTAATAGAAGATATTCAATCTTTCATTTATTTATAGTCTCAATATAACCAACCGTTTTTGCGAATACTTTAGAAACTCAATTAAGTTTCTTTGAGACTTACTACAACACAAGGCCTTATTGATAATCATTTTTATTCCTCCAAAATAGTAATAACTGACTCTTCCAGAGCTCTCAATTAATTTGGTACTACCACATATTCATCAACATCCATATGGTGAATATCTCTTTTAAAGAGAAAGTTATACCATTATGGTCATGGTCAGAATTCTATACAAGATATGTTCCTTGCATTACTGTTGCCCTTTAATAATCACGTTGCCGAATATTTTGGCATACAATAGGTATGTGATCAATGATTATTCATGTCATAATAATGACATTATTTTCGTATTTCCCCTCAAACCTCATCTAGAGGTGAGTGGTATATTCACTACCACTATCACGTTCATATTCTTCCAAGAATAAATATGTATTCATAAACCACATGTTGTCACACTGACATCATGAATGGATCATAATCATCTACATGTGCTTTACAAAATCTCATGTCAAATCGATGACAAATATTACTTTCACAAAGTGAAAGATTATTTTGAGAATCCTTATTGTTTTCATTACTACAATGATGTCGATTATAATTTCGTCTATTGCCACGTCCACATCCATTGATACCTTCAAGGTAATAATTTTGTCTTCTTTCAGACTTATCACATATTGCTATCACATTCTCTTAAAGGGGATGAGAATGAAGCAAATTCAATGGGACGAGTTTTCACTTCTTTGCCCACAATCATACATGAATTTGATCATGGCAAGGCATAGAAATTTTACCACTTCGGGTGGTTATAATTTCTTGCAAACTCTATTAGAGTTATAATCAAAGTTTATTGTCTTTGCTTGTATTTAAAATCAAATTATAGAATTTGAAAAATTTTAAAAAGAAAAATAAAGTAAAATATTTACCTTAAATACAAAATTTAATCATGAAGGAAGTTCATGGAATAATTGACAATTATTATGCTCAATCCTAAAGCTTCTACTCAATTGGTTAGAATCACGTGCTGATAACGTGTTATGAAATAATAAAAGAAGAAGAAAAATATTTGCGGAGAAAGAGAGAGAGAGAGAATTCTTATTGAATTTTGGGATGAATTATAATAGAATAAGACCCCTCTATTTATAGGGAAAGAGTGACTTAGTCACCAAGTAAATCTCTTAGATCTCTCTAAAATATAAACATTCACCTTAAATAGAATTCAATTTATAACAGAACCCTTGAAGATAAAAATTGGGGATAATTGCATTTTTTTACTTCCTCAATTATCGATAAATTCCGATTTGGTCCTTGTAATATTTCCCTTCTTTTCCTTTTCCATTTTTCCTCCTTGATATAGTTATGGTTAATTTAGTTTACCTACTTACGCGTCCTTTGTCTTAGAACTTTGTTGTGTATACAATATAGAACTGGTGCCACTTAGCTATATATAGAAAATATTGGGTTTAATGGGTGCACTAATTACAGTATGTGCTATTCAAAGCTGCCTATTAATTCTCATACTATTGTTTAAATAGTATATGACATAAATGTCTAGCTACGCTTGGTACCAACAGCAATTGTAGAATCCTTCTTTTGACAATTTGTCACCTCACGTCTACATAACTTAATTATAATTAAAAGCTCTTTAATATGTACAGCCTTTATCACCAATGAAGAAAAAGATGCTAAACCAGTACATATCTTAATTAAGTTACTCTTGCTATATCAAGAATTTTTCTGTTTTTGTTATTAAACCTTTTTTTAATTATTGAAATCGGTTATCAAACACTAGATTGTTTCCCTTATAGTGTTTAACTTTAATCCTTAACTGTCAGTTTCCTAGCTAATCTACGACTTCTAAAACTCTGGATTGACAAGTGAAAGTATGTGGAGAAGTGTTGGTTTCCCAAGTACATGCAAGTATATGTGTCCGTCAAGTAATAAAATAACTCGAATGTCGCATGTCGAACTCACTGAGACTTAGATTAATCGTTAACTATACAAATTAAAATCAATTAATTGTCCAAGATAATAAAAAAATAGTATTTTTCTACTAAATTACTATTGCAAAAATTAAACGAGCAATTAGCAAAATTAATTAGGAGCAAGCAATTGTGGTTGGATTTTAATCGAAGGAGATGAAGATTCCAAGGTTGTGGTCGGTTTGTCAATCTTATTGGGTTTGTAATTACACATGTTAATCCACATTTTCTATGATTTCTAGTTGACCGGGTCGTTTATATAAAAAACATGTTCCCACAATACTATCTGTCTATCCATAATATATCAACCCTATATTCCTATGGTCTCGAATCTATCATGAACGAATATAATACGGTATTCAACTAAGCAAGATTGTTAGGTATATTCCTATCTTAACCGCGAAATCTTTCCCCGAGCCACGGGTTCAGAAACAAGCTCTCTCTAATTCCATTTTAATCTAATCACGACTTTCACAAGCATAGCATAGATAGTAAATAAAACTCAATTGCTAGTCAACAATTAAGCAATTATGCACAAAATTAGAGAAGCAACCAAAGATGATAACTCGAATTAACGGTAATATAATTGATAAACATCAATATTCATGACAACAATAACCATATAACGCAAAGTTTAGCTCCTCATAGATATGATAGCAAAACAATAGTTCATCCAAAGAAACGTAAAGATTACTAAGTTTGATTGAATCTGATGAATCCGGCCTCCACGGCGGCTCCGTACTCTCCCTTGGTCCAAAATATGTCAAAAGTCATAAAATAACGTTTTCCCATATATTTATACCAAGTATGGTTGGGCCTAGACGAAATGTCCCTTTCTTAGCCTAAATAGGAAAACTTGAAAACTTATCGCTTTTCATGCGTCGTACTAGTATTTTTTCCCGTCAGACAAAAAAAACCCAGTCTCTGAAAAATTTGGAAATTTTTGACATAAAATTACACTATCTGACGCAATAGTGCATTTCTTCAGCAGTTGCCACTTCCTTGAATTTTGACGCTCAGAATTGATCCTCGCCCCCCCCCCCCCGAACAAGATCCCGGCTTAATCTTTTTGGCTTTTACTCATAATTCAAAGTTCCAAATAATTTGAATTAGCTCCATAACATCTACATCATTCGAAATCACTCACGTTCTTGTAGTGTATAAAATACACAAAAAATACCTAGTCCGCTCCCAATTTCATCTCCTAAGTGCCTACACATAAAATAAACTCAATTAAGCATACATATAATACAATTTAGCATTAAAGCACCTAAACGTAAGGTAAGTAATGCGTTAAAAATATATAATTATAGTCAAACATCAAAAAGTTACATATATATCTCTATCCACTCTTAGGCTATTAGTGTTGGATTATATATCGCATCGGAAACAATTTCAGTATCATATTCACATGTAAATTAAATGAGCCGTCGGGATTCACTTCCTCAATTCCCTGCGACAAATAAAATTCAAGCTCATTTAGTTGTGAAAAATAACTACTACTAGAACCTTGAGAATCCCTAAACCCCTCCCAAGCACTAAGTGCTCTTACTCCCGCAGTTCTTTTAGATGATTGAGAATCAGAAGAAGAAGGAGTTGGAACATTTGGTCTAGCATGATTTAATGCAACTTGATAAGCATTATAAATTGTTTGAGCATTTATTCTAATTGAGGCTATTGCTTCCGGAAGTTGAGACAACTCCTCATCTTCAAGTTTTAAACCATTATAAACAGTTTCATACCAAAATTGAGGACCTCCTAATTTCATACAAGGATTTAACAAGGCAGCAACACTATAAATAGGGGGAATAGGGAAAAAAAATATTTTTTAAAACTTTTCTCATAGAATCAATAGCAAGTTTATAAATTTTTCCATCCTCTGAAAAATGAGATAATAAATTTGCAAGTTCTGCAATATAAACTAAACAGTTAGAAATAGTAGGATAATATTGAGCATAAAATTTGTTTGTAGCAATATGAAGTTTTTCTAAAAAATCTACAAGCATTTTAATATTAGTCCAATCCCCATTTGTAAGGTGCTCATCATCATCACTTACATGTGCATTAAACGTTGAGTTTATGGGGTTTCTATATTCATATGCAACAACCAAACTTTCATACATGTAATTCCATATAGTTGGACAAGGTTTAGGAACCTTTCTTTCTCTTAGGCCAAATTCATCGCATCTTTTAAAATATTCTCTAAGTCTGCTTCTATGGTTTGAATAAAAAATCCAGTTAAGAGCCATTTTAACCTTTTCAATTTCAATATTTAAAAATTCTCATACCATCACCCATAATTAAATGGTAAATATGAAAAATACATCTAACATGAAAAATGCTACTAAATGCAGGATTTAGCGTAGTGGTAACCAAAGCTATAACATTTGTGTTACTAATAGCATTATCCATTGAAAATGACATTATTTTATCACTAATACAAAAATATCAACAAATATCCATAACTGTGCTAGAAATAAACTGCCCTGTGTGACGTGAATTAATTATTCTATAAGCAATAATGCGCTTTTGCATTATCCAATCCTCTTCAATCAAATGACTGGTAACAGTAAGGTAATCACAGTCATTACCACTTCTATCAATATCAGTTGTAATAGTAACACGAAAATTTATATGAGTAATTAAATAGGGTAAATATTGTTCATATTCATGTTTATATTTATAAATATTGCTCTTTACGGTTGTCCATGAGAGTTTGGGAGAGGGTGGTGGAAGGGAGGGTAAGGAGGGCGGTGTCTATATCAGAGAACCAGTTTGGGTTCATGCCGGGTCGTTCTACTACGGAATCTATCCATCTTATTAAGAGGTTGGTGGAACAGTACAGAGATAGGAAGAGGGATTTGCATATGGTGTTTATTGACCTAGAGAAGGCGTATGACAAGGTCCCTATGGACGTTCTTTGGAGATGCCTGGAGGTGAAAGGTGTACCGGTAAATTATATTAGGGCGATAAAAGATATGTATGATGGATCTAAGACTCAGGTTACGACAGTAGGAGGTGACTCAAAGCCTTTTCTAGTGGTTATGGGGTTATACCAAGGATATGCGCTCAACCCGTTCTTATTTGCCCTGGTGATGGACGCACTGACACATCATATTCAAGGGGAGGCTCCTTGGTGTATGCCGTTCGCTGATGATATAGTTCTGATTGATGAGACGCGAGGCGGGATTAACAAGAGATTAGAGGAATGGAGGCAGGCCCTGGAGTCTAAAGGTTTCAGGTTGAGTAGGACCAAGACAAAATATTTGGAGTGTAAGTTTAGCGACATTTCGGGGGAAGCGGATGTGGAAGTGAGGCTTGACTCACAAGTCATTCCTAAGAGAGAGAGTTTCAAGTACCTAAGGTCTATTATCCAGGGAGATGGGGAGATCAACGGGGATGTCACGCACCGTATCGGGGTGGGGTGGATGAAATGGAGGTTAGCATCTGGAGTCCTATGTGATAAGAATGTACCACCAAAACTTAAAGGTAAGTTCTACAGAGCGGTGGTCAGACCGTCCATGTTGTATAGGGCTGAGTGTTGGACAGTCAAGATTTCACATATCTAGAAGATGAAAGTAGCATAAATGAGGATGTTGAGATGGATGTACGGGCACACTCGGATGGATAAGATTAGGAATGAGGTTATTCGGGAGAGGGTGGGCGTGGCTCCCATGGATGACAAGATGCGTGAAGCGAGGCTTAGGTGGTTCGGGCACGTGCAGAGGAGGATCCCAGATGCTCCGGTTAGGAGGTACGAGTATTTGGTTCTGACAGTTACGAGAAGAGGTAGAGGGCGACCTAAGAAGTACTGGGGCGAGGTGATCAGGCAGGACATGACGCATCTTCAAATTTCTGAGGACATTGCCTTTGATAAGAAGGAGTGGAGGACGAGAATTAGGGTTGAAGGTTAGAGGGTAGTAGAGCGTTTCTCCTCGCTGCACCGACTAGTCTGATAGTGTTTTGTCTAGGACTGCTAGCGATTTTTGTTGTGTTTCATAATTTTTTTTTTGTTTTGTTGTCGTTGTTGTCTTTCACATTTTGTCCCTTCCATTTATTTGTTGTATTTTACGATGCTGATACTATTTTTTTGGTTTCTGTTGTGGTTACGGATCTATTGTCTCTGAGCTAAGGGTCTCCCAGAAACAGCCTCCCTATCCCTTCGGGTTAGGGGTAAGGTCTATGTACATTCTATCCTCCCCAGAACCCACTAGAGAGATTCTACTGGGTGATTGTTGTTGTTGTTGTTGTTGCTCTTTAAGGTTGTGCGAGGAAAACCTTTATAAATAGGATTAAAAACTTTTCTAATATAATGCACAAAGTTATGTATCATATGGGGCATCATTTGGATTAGCAGGGTTATCACTAGTTGGGTTAACATCAGGAGCATGACTAGTGAGTGTGCAACGACCCGACCGATCATTCTGAGCCCTAGCGTGTTGTTCAGCGGTTTGAGACCATGAGCAGCTTCATTTCAAGTGATATGATTTGTAGGTGTGGTCGGAATTGAATTTCGGGAAGTTTAGAGTCAATTTGGAAAGAAAATTCTCATTTCAGAAGCCTTAAGTTGGACGAATCGACTAAGACTGGATTTTCTGAGTAAACGACTTCAGTATCAGCATTTGAAAGTTCCAGCAGGTTCGTATGATGATTTTGGACTTGGGCGTGTGTTCGGAGCGGGTTTTGGATGATCGGGGAGCATTTCGGCGCCTAATGTGGAAGTTAGTATTTTGGACGAAATTTCATAAGTTTGGGTTGAAGGCATTTCAGTGATATAGATGTCCGTTTGGGATTCCGAGTCTGGGAATATCTCCATAAGGTGATTCTGGAGTTGGGAGCGCGATTGGAAGTGAATTCGGAGGTCCGTAGGTTATTTTGAAGTCATTTGGCTAAAGATAGAAATTTGAAGGTTTTTGAGAAATCCGACCGGAAGTGGAAATTTTGATATCGGGATCGGAATGCGATTCTGAAAGTTGGAGCAGGTCCGAAATGTTGAATGTGACTTGCATGCAAAATTTGAGATCAATCGGACGTTATTTGATAGGTTTCAGCATCGAAGGTAGAAGTCTAAAATTTCAAAGTTCCTAAAGTTTGAATTGGAATGCGATTCGTGGTTTCGGCGTTATTTGATGTGATTTGAGGCCTCTATCAAGTCTGTGGGATGTTATGGGACTGAGTCGTGTAATTGGACGGGGTCTCGGGGGCCAGGGGTGTGTTACGAGGTAATTTCGGATCATTTTTCCCTGTTTTGCTGCTGTTGTTTTTCTGGTGTCCCTGGTGTGCATTGCGATCATATCCAGAGGAGTGCGATTGCGAAGAAGAAAAATTGAAGGGCTGGAATTTGGCTTCTGCGATCGCAGGGAGGGGAGTGCGATCGCATAGGAGGAGACTGGAGGCTGCTGATTTTGGCTTATGCGATTACGGGGTTGTGTGTGCGATCGCATAGAGCATGTTGGGAGGCTGCTGCTTTGGTCTATGCGAACGCAGGAGTTGTAGCTGCTTTGGCCTATGCGATCGCGAAGGATGTCATGCGATCGCATAAGAAGAGCACCTGGGCAAATTGTTTTAAAAACGAGTTTTGGCCCATTTCTTTCATTTCTTTCATTTGGCTTGGACGGTTTTGGAGAGCTCAAGGAGAGATTTTCACCAAGAAACACTAGGTAAGTGATTTCTTCCTATTTTTGAGTTAAATATGTGATCTTACATGGATTTAGACATGAAAAATTAGTATAAATTTGGGATTTTTAGGGAAGACCTAGAATATGGAATTTTGGACTTTTACCATGAATTTAAGCATGAAAATTAGAGTAAATTGTATATTTGAGTTACTAAAGCTATGGGTAGAATTTATCTTTGAGAAATTTCAGAATTCGGGTACGTGGGCCCCAGGGCATTTTGGTCAACTTTTCGAGCGAAATTGGGAACTTAAATAATTTGAATTGTTACAAATATTAGAGTGAATTTTTATTGGTTTGCGTGCTATTTGAATAGTTTTTGTGTGTTGTGCATCAATTGGAGTCGTCGGAAGGGCTTGGAAGCCGGTTATGGAATTTCGGAGCGAGGTAAGTCTTCTTTCTAACCTTGTAATGGAGAATTGTCCTCATAGGTGAAATAATTAAATAGGTGCTACTATTTGTGGGGGCTACGTACACACGAGGTGACGAGAATCCGTGCGTAGCTACTATCATGTTTATATCCAGGTAATCTAGGACCCAAAAGCATGTTTTAATTGCTGTATTTGTAATTTTATTGATGAAAATAAAGTGTTTAAACCTTACTGAACTTGGTAAAAATGGAATTCTGGAAAAGATTTAAATACTATTTTTGTGACATTTAAAAGAGAAATTTATCATTTACTTGAGTATTTATTTTTCCGATATAGTCGGGGTGGACTGTTTGATTGTGCATGACTGTGTGTGACCGCTTCGCAATTTATATTCCGCGAGCAGGGTGATTTCTTCCACTACTCTCATGGGAGCAGGCCGTACACCACGACGGGTTAATAGATGCATCTATGGTTCGAGCCGTTCGACCCTTCGGCAGTGCACAATTTACATTTATGTTGGTTCGGGCAGTTCGACCCTCGGCATTGCTTGCGCATGAGATTTACTGCGTATTTTGCTGTGATTTTTACCTGATTATGGGCCTGGAGATTCTGAAATGGTCAATTGAAATGACGAGGAATTAAGAATACTAAATGTGAAAGAAGTTGTTATTTCTTGTCGCTACTTGTTAAATTACCTATGATATTCATGCTTAGTGTCACACTTGATTAAATTAAATCGACCTCTAGTAAGTGTCAAAGTCGACCTCTCGTCACTACTTCTTCGAGGTTAGGCAGGACACTTACTGAGTACACGTTGTTTTCGTACTCATGCTACACTTGCTGTGCATTTTTATTGCACAGGTGCATTCATAGCTAGTGGCCCTGCTTGGCGCAGTAATGTGGCTGACCTGGAGACTTATACGAGCTGCACCATCCGGAGACGACCCTCAGCCAGCAGAGTCTTCCTCAGATGTATTGTATTTATTTTAAATTCCTTATCGAGTTTGTATTTTGGACAAGTATTTAGTACATGTAAAATTCTTAGATATTTGCTCATGCATTTGTGACACTGGGTTCTGGGGAAATTATGGGATTTATTCACTATTTAAATTTGTTAAGATATTATTATTTACTCAGTGAAAGTTTGCTAATTATACTTTAACGAAAAACAAAAAGAATGACTTCAAGAATTTAAAAATAAAGATTTTATTAACTATTTAAATGATTGGCTTGCCTGACAGTGGTGTCCGGCGCCATCACGACCTTAATGGATTTTGGGTCGTGACAATGTGGTATCAAAGCACTAGGTTACCTTAGGTCTTACGAGCCATGATCAAGTCTAGTAGAGTCTTGCGGATCGGTACAGAGACGTTTGTACTTATCTTCGAGAGGCTACAGTGTTGTTAGGAGTACTTCCCTTCTTGATTTCTCATCGTGTGATTTGATTCCTTTGAGGCTTATGCCTACATTTCTTCTTACTCAATCTTACGTGTCACGAAGTGCTTTCTATAAATCAGGAATTGAGGAATTATAATGGTACCTCAGATGGGGTGCGGGATGTCTCTCCCTGCGAAGTTGATTGGGGCTATTGTCGTTGCTCTACGGAAGGATATTATGTTGTTCAGCTCAGTAGTTGTGCTTCTGAGAGCTTTGAGGCTATGCTCAGGTCGTTATGATGGTTATGATTGGTCACCGCACGGTATTGGCGTAGTAATGGGAAGCTTGCCCATATGTCGGGCCAGTGAATGACTTGAAAAGGGGGTCTTCTCACGGCATGATTTTGAGATTTCAGTATTTTAGTTCCGGCGAAGGAAGGGCGATTGGACTATGAACTTTCAAGATTGGGTGACAAAGTAGTAAGACTTGGTGTTTTCAAGTGAGATGGGGTATTTACCTGTGATGTGATATCGTCGTATTTGATCGAATAGAATGTGTTAAGTTCGTCGGTGCTATAGTTTCTTCGGTTGCATGGGGTCAGATTATTGTGAAGAAGTATTGAAGAAGCGTCTGTCAGAGATCGTGGTGTGTGGTGGTTCAATATTGAATAAGTATTTCTAATGAATGTGGCTCGATAAATGATCTTCGGGAAGGCCTAAGGTTGTGGTGAACTACTGGTTTAAGTGCTACAGAGAATGATATTGAATTGAGGCAACAACTGGGCAGCATACGATGAAGGAAGATATATGAGAAGTTCTAGGCAGTGGTTCCATTTCTAGGAGGCCAGGTATAAGAAGCGGAAGTCGAGCAGTCGCGTAGAGGGGGGGAGTTTGACCAAAGTGGGAGCGCGACAGCATAGTGGTGAATTAGAAGATATTGTAGCGCATTTAGTAGATGTCCATGAGGAGTGGACGGACTAGTAAAGTTGGTGAATGAGAACAAGCTTAGGATGGGGTATTGATGTTGTTGAGAGTGTGCAGTACAACGCCGTTGGAAGGTGTTAGATGTAATTTCCACAGGTAGGTTAACTCCCGTGAGCAGGTTAGTGGTCATGTGGTTGGCAAGTTTCTGCGAGGAATTCCAGTGGCTATTTGGTATGAGGCCGAATATGTGAATGATGCGAGGGAATTTGAGTATTCATGGAATGCTAACAGGAGAATTTAGAAAAATTTGACGGGTTGGTTGAGCAAGATCACGTCAGCAATGAAGAAAGAATTTCGGTGGGGTCTAGAGTGGTGCAAGGAGCAGCTTCAGGCTAAATGGGAGAGTCCCACCACCTGCGATTGGGTTGCATGATTATTTTCTCATGGGGTTGCGGATTTTTGGAGTATTGGCAAGTTATTGCAGCTAAAGGGAAATGAGTAGAATAGTAATTTAGCATGGGATTGATATAGGTGTGCAAGGGTTGGCCTTATTGAATCAGGTTTAGGATTTGGAAAGATTCGTGATTTATGCTTATTACAGAGGTAATTTACAAGTGAAGGGATTCAGTTGAGTGCTTTATCAAGATGGGTGTTCAGGTGCCAGCAGAGCCTTGGAGTTGATTGTATTCGGGACCAAGCCAGAGTGGGTGACTCTCAACAATGGTTCCAATGGATCCAAAGGTTAGAAGGTGGTGTCTAAGGATTTCAAGCCACCGTATGGTTAAGAATCGAGCTTTTACAGTAGAATTATGGGAAGGAGAAAATGGTTGGAGTGTTCTACATTATCTTCGGCGTGTAGAGTGGCGTTGGGGTTCATAAGAAGGAGAAAATGACTACGGATTCATGGAAAGGTTATCGAAATGGGTATACCGGTCAAAGGTGTGAATATGCGTGCAAGGAGGGGCATGAAATGGTTCATGGGTCTGGAAACGAAATGGTCTTGTGGAATGGAGTCACTCAAGGTGAGTCTGAATTGATTTGTTATGTGTTGATTGGGGTGTTCACCCTATTAGTGGTTCAGAATTCATGATGGAATTCTTGTTATATCTCATATTGGTATGTTAGGTACGGTAATCAGTATGTAACTGGATGTAAGGATCGAGGTTGTGGTTCGGTGTTGACAAGGATGTCATGAGCTCGGATGAACAAGAAAAAGGGATTTGAATGTTTAGAGTAAGCTGGTGTTGTCTTCAGTGTCACCTGAGATCGGTGTTTGGCGAAAGAGGCTTTGCATCCTAGTTATGGGTTCTTGATTTGATTTACAGTGTTAGTGTGGCCAATGGTGGATGTGCAGACTTGCTACCTTGTGTGAAACATCGTGGGAGTGACCCCGGGATGATCGTATGAGTGTGACATATAGTCACTTAATGGATTGAAGATTTGGACTGAGTATAAAGGAGTGTAATGTTGCTCATTTGAGAATTTATGCCTGGAAAGCGTTCGATTCATTTGGTTGTGGATTGTGGATTGTGGGGTGTTTGTCTCGGTTATGATGGTCGTTCTTGCGTATTATGAGAGGAAGTGGGTTAATATGGACCCAGGTAAAGCTATTAGCCTAGTTCGGTGCGAGCAAGGTAGAATCGATGTTTGTGGATGGAATTAAATATGATTATGGGCTCCGTATGAGTCAGGAGTGTTCATTTCGGTGTAGTGCTTTTCATGGAAAGGTATTGGAACAACAGATGTTGTTTCGTCTTCGTTCATTTCATGTAATATTTTGTTGTGCCGTGTGAGTTGGGAAACGGCTTGATATTTTCCTATGTGTTGAGTTCCCGCGTAGTGATGATGTTATGTTTGCAGGATGGCTCTTGAGATCCAGAGAGAGAGAGAGTGTGTGTGTGTGTGTATATATATATATATATATCACACCTCAGTTGTGCTTAAGTTTTGTAGCATATGGCTTTATCAGTCTCCCCAGGATGGTACTGTGCACTTAGCATACTTGTGACCGATGTTCGATATTTGTGGTAGTGAGCAATTTATCTCGGTGTGTGTCTTCTTACGTGAATTTTATGTTATTTGGATCGGGTGGCACGCCGCCACAGGCATGTTATTTGGATCGGGTTGCGCGCCGCAACAGTGTGATGTTGAGTACAGTTCCCTATATCTATTTTCTGCATTTTACTTTCTATTTTCCGAGAAAAGTTCATAATAAGTTGCGTGAGTTGAGTAGTCTTTTCCGGAGTCATTTCTTAATGTATCATGTTCGAGTTATGGCCTATTGGTGCGTTGTGGTGTCATGTAAGACTTTTGGTCATGTTTGGGGTGATTTGTTGTCTGAGCAGTTCATACTGGGTGAGACGGAATTATTGGACCAGGAATCAGTGCGATAATATTTGTGAAGTGTATTAAAGGACAAATACCATTATTCGGTTCATAATGAGGTGATGATTCTAGTCGAGAGGGGAGACTCAATGATTTGTTAACTATGCATTCGGTTATGAATTTCTACACATCTCCTCCGTTGTGGTGGTATCGTAAGCGTTATAGCAGGACCTATATGTATGTCATAAGGCCATGAGTAGATTCATTTTAGGTGATATGACTTGTAGGTGTGGTCGGAATTGAATCTCGGGAAGTTTAGAGTCAATTTGGAAAGAAAATTCTCATTTCAGAAGCCTTAAGTTGGAAGAATCGACTAAGACTGGATTTTCTGAGTAAATGACCTCAGAATCAAGGCTTGAAGGTTCTAGCAGGTTCGTATGATGATTTCGGACTTGTGCGTGTGTTCAGAGCGGGTTTTGGATGACCCGGGAGCATTTCGGCGCCTAATGTTGAAGTTAGTATTTTGGACAAAATTTCATAAGTCTGGGTTGAAGGCATTTCAGAGATATATGGAGTTGGGAGCGCGATCGGAAGTGAATTCGGAGGTCCGTAGGTTATTTTGAAGTCATTTGGCTAAAGATAGAAAATTGAAGGTTTTTTAGAAATCCGACCGGAAGTGGAAAATTTGATATCAGGTCGGAATGCGATTCCGAAAGTTGGAGCATGTCCGTAATGTTGAATGTGACTTGTGTGCACAATTTGATGTCAATCGGACGTGATTTGATAGGCTTCGACATCAAAGGTAGAAGTTTGAAATTTCAAAGTTCCTAAAGTTTGAATTGGAATGCGATTCATGGTTTCGGCGTTGTTTGATCTGATTTGAGGCCTCGAGCAAGTCCGTGGGATGTTATGGGACTGAGTCGTGTAATTGGACGGGGTCCCGGGGGCCAGGGGTGTGTTTCGAGGCAATTTCGGATCATTTTTCCCTGATTTGTTGTTGCTGTTTTTGATGCGATCGCGAAGAAGAAAAATTAAAGGGCTGGAATTTGGCTTATGCGATCGCAGGGAGAGGAGTGCGATCGCATAGGAGGGGATTAGAGGCTGCTGGATTTTGGCTTATGCGATCGTGGGGCTGTGTGTGCGATCACATAGAGCATGTTGGGAGGCTGCTGCTTTGGTCTATGCGAACGCAGGAGTTGTAGTGAGATCACACAGAAAGAATCAGGGAGGCAGCAAGGTTGGCCTATGCGATCGCGAAGGATGTCATCCGATCGCATAAGAGGAGCACCTGGGCAGATTGTTTTAAAAATGAGTTTTGGCCCATTTCTTTCATTTGGCTTGGACGATTTTGGAGAGCTCAAGAAGGGATTTTCACCAAGCAACACTAGGTAAGTGATTTCTTCCTATTTTTGAGTTAAATATGTGATCTTACATGGATTTAGACATGGAAAATTAGTATAAATTTGGGATTTTTAGGGAAGACCTAGAATCTGGAATTTTGGACTTTTACCATGAATTTAAGCATGAAAATTAGAGTAAATTGTATATTTGAGTTAGTAAAGCTATGGGTAGAATTTATCTTCGAGAAATTTCGAAATCCGGGTACGTGGACCCGAGGGCATTTTGGTCAACTTTTCTAGCGGAATTGGAAACTTATATAATTTGAATTGTTACAAGTATTAGAGTGAATTTTTATTGGTTTGCCTGCTATTTGAATAGTTTTGGGGCGTTGTGCATTAATTGGATTCGTCGGAAGGGCTTGGAAGTCGGTTATGGAATTTCGGAGTGAGGTAAGTCTCCTTTCTAACCTTGTAAGGGGGAATTGTCCCCATAGGTGAAATAATTAAATCAGTGCTACTATTTGTGGGGGCTACCTACGCACGAGGTGACGAGAGTCCGTGCGTAGATACTATCATGTTTATGTCCGGATAGTCTAGGACCCAAAAGCATATTTTAATTGCCGTATTTGTAATCTTATTGATGAAAATAAAGTGTTTAAACCTTACTGAACTTGGTAAAAATGGATTTCTGGAAAAGATTTAAATACTATTTTTGTGACCTTTAAAAGAGAAATTTATGATTTACTTGAGTATTTATTTTTCCGATGTAGTCGGGGTGGACTATTTGATTGTCCATGACTGTGTGTGACCGCTTCACAATTTATATTCTGCGAGCAGGGTGATTTCTTCCACTACTCTCATGGAAGCGGGTCGTATGCCACGACGGGTTAATAGACGCATCTACGGTTCGAGCTGTTCGACCCTTCGGCAGTGCACATTTTACATTTATGTTGGTTCGGGTCGTTCGACCCTCGGCATTGCTTGCGCATGAGATTTACTGCGTATTTTTCTGTGATATTTACCTGATTACAGGCCTGGAGATTTTGAAATGGTCAATTGAAATGACGAGGAATTAAGATTATTAAATGTGAAAGAAGTTGCTATTTCTTGTCGCTACTTGTTAAATTGCCTATGATATTCATGCTTAGTGTCACACTTGATTATATTAAATCGACCTCTAGTAAGTGTCAAAGTCGACCTCTAGTCACTACCTCTTCGAGGTTAAGCAGGACACTTACTGAGTACACGTTATTTTTGTACTCATGCTACACTTGATGTGCATTTTTATTGCACAAGTGCATTCATAGCTAGTGGCCCTGCTTGACGCAGTGATGTGGCTGACCTGGAGACTTAGACGAGTTGCGCCATCCGGATATAACCCGCAGCCGGCAGAGTATTCCTCAGATGTATTGTATTTATGTTAAATTCCTTTTCGAGTTTGTATTTCGGACAAGTATTGTAGTACATGTAAAATTCTTAGATATTTGCTCATGCACTTGTGACACCGGGTTCTCGGGAAATTATGAGATTTATTCACTATTTAAATTTGTTAAGATATTATTGTTTACCCAGTGAAAGTTCGCTAATTATACTTTAACGAAAAACAAAAAGAATGACTTCAAGAATTTTAAAAATAAAGATTTTATTAACTATTTAAATGATTGGCTTGCCCGACAGTGGTGTCCGGCGCCATCACGACCTTAATGGATTTTGGGTCGTGACAGAGTGTATCATCATCCGGTTGAGTTTCATAAAAATCTATTTCCTTATCATCATTTTCATCAATAGTTCGGTTAGAATAAAGAGCAGTCATTAATTCATGATTTAATTATTCACCAGCTCCAATATTATGGTAAAATTGACTCTCGGTAAATTGTAATAAACTATTATCGCTATCAAGAATAGCAGGTGTAAGACAATTATGGGATTTGGTTTGGGGAGCAAGGGGCAGTGGAGGAGGAACAGATTGACCACTAGATTTGCCACTCTTGAATTTTTCCTTATTTTTACCAAAAGATTTTTTTAAGGAAGCCATCTTTATTAGTCAAGTATTCCCTTTGTTCCAGTTTATGTGAACCTATTTTCTTTTTGGTCTGTTCCAAAAAGTATGATCCTTTTCTAAATTTGGAAACAATTTAGCTTAAATTTCCAATTCTACCTTTAATGAGAAGTTTTTATAACCACATAAATACTCTGGACCCCTTTTTGACTTGTTTAGGACCACATATTTTAAAAGTATTATATTTTTTAAACTTCGTGCTCAGTCAAACAGGTTCACATAAATTGAAAAGGAGGGAGTAATAGAAAATTAAAAAAACAAAAAAAGAACTATAGTATTAAAACTTAAGAGTTGTAACGCGTTTACCGAATTGACGAACAACTTGTTGAAAATTGATTATTGTTGAAGACTTGAAGATTTCAATTAACGATGGTGACAATTTTTTCACAAATTGTAACAATAAAGTAAGCAATAGTAGCAATTATAGAAGAAAATTAGAGAAAGATTGTGATAGATTGATGATTTTGTAAGAAAAATGAAAGAATGAGGGAGTATCTATAGTTGAAAATAGGAAAAAAATGTAATTATAAAAAATTTGGGGTTAAAACAAAGTTGGGGGATTAGCCAACGACTATTTTTTAAAGCCCAATGGCTAGATTTTTAAATTCCAACGGACATATTTTTTTTTTTGAAATTTGACGGTTGGGACTGTTTGGCCCGCCAAGCACTGGTCCGATCCCGGTCCCAAACAGTCCCGGTCCTAGTGGTCCCAATCTGAAGAACCGGCCCAGAAGCCGGACCAGGACCGCGAACACCGGTCCTACCGGTCCTGGCCATTTGGACTATTTGGCCCGCGGTCCCGGGCCGATTGGTCTTGGACCGTCCCACTTGTCACCCTTAAGTTAGGCACAACAAGGACCACAAAATTTAATTAATAAGGCTCTGTATTATGCAATTTTAATTTCTATAGTAAAAAATTACGAATTATTCCACTATAATTCGTAATTGCACTCCTTAGTTCAATTTCAAAGTTCTTCCATAAAACCTTATTTAACTCTCCATGTTAATATTCAAATACTAATCAATCAAATTTAATTACTGACAATTTAATTTGTTGATTACTTCCTATAGACTTTCGCTTAACTTATTTCATGTGTCGGATACAAAATTCACCGGTCAGAATTTACACATGAAAACTTATAAGCTTTCATAAAGGAGTATCATCAATATCAAAAGCCGAGACATGGATTCTATCAACTAATTATTACCTCGCATATGTATATCATTATTGTCTAATTTACCAGGCTTATTGACCCACGAAAGATCTTGCCCTTTAATAAATCAAACTAATAAATGACATACACAACTAATAATAATTATATCAAGATTAAGAGTATAAGTACATTGAATGGACTAGAGAAATTATTTATTTAAGTCAGTATAAAATATTTATCTCTACTTGATCCGTTCAATACATATAAAATGTACTAGCACAAGAATTCATAAGTAAACCATTCTTATAATCAAGATAAATTATATTCAATCGTGTCCTACAATCATTCATAGTTTGTCCAATTTTATCATTAGATTGTGAACATAAACTTTATGACTTTTAAGAACCGATGATTTAATCTTCTGTTTATGAGCTAAACTCTATACACTAAATTATTTACTATCTAAGCAATTGACACACACACAAATACATGATCTATTTAAAATAAAAAATTTATTGATTAAATAAATAAATAAATAATTATTCCATAAAAAATATTAATAATATGCATCCTAACCATTAGATGGAGCAAACCTTACTGGGTAAAATTAAATATTGATGGATGCAGTAAAGATAATCCTAATTTAGCAAGAGGAGGGGATATCATCACGGTAATATAATCTTGAATGATGTCTTCCTAAAGGATAATCTTGAATTGATTTCCGTTTGTTTGTTTATGGATGGAGTTCATGGCGTAAATTTTTCTGTTATATAGAAAAGGGAAGATGGTCGACCAAGAGTATATATGTTATTTCAGAAAAATTCTTACATTGTTTATAATTTTTAAATGTAAATTATTGTTGATACACGTGAATCTCACATTCCCGTAACCATAAAATTCCTTTAATATTCTGTTCATTTGCAGAGAGTACTGCATGCAAATACTCATTTAGAACATTTCTTTTCTCATTTGGTAAAATTATTAATTTTGGTTTAGTCAACTGGAAGTTTCCACAGAGAAAGTGAACTTAATTTTTAAATAATAGAACAACAAAAGAAATATTGGCAAATATTTACAAATTTTTTGTATTTACTCATAGTGTTTTAAAGCAATTTAAAAATAGGTTTTCATCTAGCCACACTATTTGAAGACGATTTCAAACTAGAAAATTTCATATTCAAAAACAATTTTAAAAAGTATAGTTTATTAAATCTCAAAAGTTAATTTAAGTGATGATATTTATTCATATTGTATTAGGGAACTATCTCTTATATGCTTAGTTTATGTAAAAATTTAATCTACATAGTTTGAATTCATTCTTCCCTAATAAGTTTTCAACTATCAATAAATTATCCTAAACATTATTTGTTATAATTTTTATATTTTTTCATTTGAAAATTAACATATGATAAATCTATAAAAAAATAAAAACATTTCTCTTATCTCCTTAATTAAGGAAAAAATTAAAATCCCTATTTTTAGATAAAAATGTTTAATATTTTATCATCAGTTAACATCATTTTAAACAAATCGTAATAAAATATAATTTGAACTACTATATTAAATTACTACAATTTATATCATGTTAATATTTGTTTAGTGCCTTTGGTTGAAGTAGTAATTACCTCTTTAAGGGATGCAAGCCCCCTTGGAAGTTCTCTTTATTTATTGTACTAAAAATTTCTCTTCATTTTGTTGTGTACAAGACATGAAGTAAATCATAGTAAGTTTTTTTTCTATCTTTTATCGTGTTGTAAAGAATGATGTTGTTCGTGTTAACTTTCACCAAGTAGCTGATTGTTCCCACTGTTGAAACTCTTGCGAAACCAGTTTGGATGTATTCAAGAATGGTTTACGGATAGATTGGTAAGCTTCATATTCTAGAAAATTTATTAACATAGATGACACGTGTAGCTTTAATGTATTCTCTTATAAAATATCCAAATACATTGAGAAAATAATACTATTAAAATTAAATTTTCAATTTGATGTTTATGTTTGATAGAATGTTAAAATGCGTATTATAGCAAGTAATTTTTTTATGTTAATTGGAGCAACTTAAACAAATTATAATTTATGTTTAATTTTAAGTAAATTATTAAAATAAACTAATTATAAATTGTGACCCCCAATATTATTCTCTATCCGTGATTAAACGAATATAACAAGGATCGATTAATTTAATTGAGCCCTAACAAACATTAGCAAAAAATTAATTGATCCCTGATAAATAATAATTTTAAAACTACAATGTTGGGCCTTTCCTCATCTAGTACATAAAATAAAGGGATTTTTTCATTCCTATACACTATTTGAAATTTTATTACCCTTAATGTCCATGTTTAGTTAATTACCCGACATAAACAAGTTTTGTTTATAAAATATATACAAAGGCTCGCAATCCATTATTTGTGCCTTCAATCAAGGGATGTAGTTACACCATTTCCATTTTTTCTCTCCTTTTTTCCCTTTTCTCTCCTGATCTTCCACCCACACTCCAAATCTTCATAGAGTTAAAAACTAAGTTAAGTATCTTCATTTGTTATTTTCCATTGTTAATTTTTTAATATTCTTTTTTATCCCCTTAAGGTCAAGTTAGGTACTTCGGTTAGCATTACTTTTTTTTTTGTAATGAAAGATAATATTCATTAAATTAAAATACATATTACACACATATTACAACATATTATATACTACACAGTATACTATCCAGCCAAAAACATAGGGAGCAAAGCTAGGAGTTCTACTAGGGTTCTTTCTACTACATGTTGTTGCATGAATGTATTTCGACGGTTTTGCAAAAGACAAAAGGAAGGTGTTGGTCTCCCCACTAACGTTGGTGAGATATTTCTGTGGGAGCCTTCACCTATTTGTTCACCATGCAATTGTGTTGTGACAAAATCAGGTACTTCATAATATGGTGTGTTGTAGACTGTTGAAGATGACTCCAAAAGGTGGTGTGCCAGTCTGTCCGCTACTTTGTTCTGCTCCCTGTAGAAATATTTGACCTGTGGATTACCCAGTTGAACGAGGATACACCTGCAGTCGTTTATTAAATCAAAGTGAACATCGTTAGGATTTTGCAGTAAAGTGATAACTTCGGTGGAGTCCACTTCCACTTCCAGTGGTGTACATATGTGTGTAAGAGCTATCTGCAAACCATGTAATAGAGCCAGAAGTTCAATTTGAATTGGAGTTGCAGCATAGATGGTCCCAGAAAATCCTAGTTTCCAATTTCCTAAGGAGTCTCTAATTATGTCGCCGTATCCTGAAAGTCGTGAACGCGAAGTGGTAGCTCCATGAGTATTTAGTTTAAATAAGGGTGAAGATGGAGGCTCCTATTTAATGTACATTGGAATTTTATGCTCTTATGACTTTGAGCGATTAGGGCCAAGATAGAGGAATTCCTGTACGGAATTTAGAAGAGATACCAAGTGGACATAGCCAGTTGTATGATTGAAGGTGTTATTGTTACGATTCTTCCACAAGTACCAAAGGGTGAAAGAAATTAAAGTTGGTAGTGGAAGTGATTGTAACGGTGGTGTTTGTGATGTTGTGATGAAAGAATGGAGCCATTCATTCGCTTGTGAGTACGTCATACAAAGTTGTGGTATGTTTATTTTTAGTTGATTCCAGAGGGTAATGGCTACTTGGCATTTAAAGAATATGTGAGTTATTGTTTCAATAGTGGTAGTACATACTGGGCAATTCATTGAAGGCACTATATTGAGGTGGTGAAGATATGAGGTTGTTGGAATTCGATTGTGGAGTAGTAGCCAAAGGAAGTTAGAAATTTTTGGAGGTAGTTTTAACTTCCATAGCCATTTGAATTTTTTCATACTTTGGGAGGAGTGTATGTTAAAATTATTTAGTGAATTATAGAGTGATTGCACGGTAAATTTTCCATCTTATGTCAGCCCCCATTTAATACGATCATAAGCTTGTTTATTGAGGGGGAAATATGTGCTAATTAAAGTTTCTAAGATGGAATCCGGAATGGCATATGATAGAGAACAGAAGTTCCAAGAATTATTTGTGCGTTGAGAAGAAACAGTTGCACGTACTTCATGTTCGAGTAGTGGACCTTGTAATAATTGTCTCAATGTGGTATTTGGTTTAAACCAAGCGTCATGCGAAAAATTAATATTGATACCATTTGCTGGCTTCCATAATATTCCCTGTTGACAATGGTGCCATCCTTGTATGATATTCCTCCAAGTAGTTGATTGAATGGGCGTGGTGAGCCAGTATTTGCATATTTAGAAACTAGAACGGAGGCCCAAAACGATTTTGGGTTTTGGAAAATTCTCCATGCAGTGCTGGCGAGTAAGGAGCTATTTTTTACCTTAAGATTAGGAATAACCAGGCCCCCTATATTTTTTGTCGTTGTAATACGATCCCATTTTATAAGATGTAATTTTTTAACTGAAGTGGTAGACCCCCATAGGAAATTTTTTTGGTATTGATCTAATCTATGGAGGGTACTAGAAGGCAGTTTTGTAAGCTGCATGACATGGTTTAGGAGAGAATTGAGGGTGAATTTTATCAAGGTAATTCTTCCAGCTTTGAAAAGGAATTTTGTCTTCCAACCGGCAAGGCGTGTTTTGAAATTATCAATTAGAAATTTATAATCTCTTGGACTGGATCGTGAGGACGATATAGAAAATCCCAAATATTTTCCAAAGATAGTGCCCTCCTTCATATTGAAGGCGGAAAGTACAAGAGTTTTATCCGTATCTGTGGTGTTTTTAGAAAAAAAGATTTTTGATTTTTGGAAATTAAAGTAGTGAAGTAATTAATATGATCAATTATAGTGTAACAAGATTTAGTACTAATTTTGGTAGTAAAGATTATATCGTCGACGAACAGTAAGTGTGAAATTGGCGATCCGTTGTTAGACAGTTTAATTGGCTCCCAAGTAGTGTAATCAACCGCCACATTAATACTTCTTTATAGCATTTTCATGCATAGTAAAAAGAGATATGGAGATAAAGGATCTCCTTGTCTAAGGTCCCATGATGGAGTAGTACGGAGTGGGTGATCCATTTATAAGTATGAAGATGGATAAAGTAGAAATATATGATATTATAAGGTTAATAAGTGGTTGCGAAAAATGGAAAAAGATGAGTGCTGTTGAGATAAGACAAAAGAAAAAGCAGAAAATCTGGAATACTTTATCAAGTCTTAATTAAGAGACACAACGCTCTTCCTTTTTGACATTAACAAGACTCTTAATTATGTGTTCAACCTATTTTTATTAATTATAATTTAAAATAAACTTTTTTTTTTAAATTTCTAAAAGTTTGCACAAATCGAGCAATTCTTGAAAAACTTAAGTAGACATTAATATTTTTTATTTTTTATTTTCGTGATTACGCAAGAGTTTGATGGCTAAGTTGTGCACTACATGAATATATCAAGCAGTTTGAGAAAAATTAGGACACTAAAAAGGGTATTATTAAACTGCATTTAATAAATTGAGGTGTTGATTTTAATGCATGTGGCAGATAAGGTAGGGGACCTTGTGAGCCCTTAAGTCAAGTTGTCTCTTACACTATTCCAGTATCGGTCACGTAATATTCGAAGAAAAATATAATGTGGGACAGTATATTTATTAGCATGCACTTAAATATGTATATATATATATATATATATATATATATATATATATTTTTTTTTTTTTTTAATATATTTTGTATTTAATTTATACACAGTAAAAATAAATTTCATACAACTAATTATATATTATATAACTTATCTACAACTCTCGCACATTATTTCTACATAGTTAAATACAACTACAATAACATACAACTTAAATACAAATATACAAAATTTATATAATATGTCTTTTGTATATTTTGTATCTGATTAATACATAGTAAAAATAAATTTCATACAATTAATTACATATTATACAACTTATCTACAACTTATCTACAAGTTTTCTTACATTATTTCTACTCAGTTATATACAACTACAATATCATACAATTTAAATATAAATACAATATTGTTCAACTTTCATACAATAGTTAAATAAATAAAAAATATATATAACTAACATAATATAATTTTTGTATAATTTTACTACAATTTCGTAAATATAATGTATATCATGTCTTCTTCTAATTCTTCTTCTTCGACGATTTTCAATCTGAAATTCAGTCAAAATCAAGTCTAATTTTCACCAAAACACCCTCAAAATTGAGATATAAAACTCCAAACCATATTCTCAATTGTTTGCAACAACACTCAATCCAAACAAATAATGGTTTTTGAAAACCCAAATTCGAATTCAAATATTCAAAGTTTTTTAATGGCTGTCAATGGTAGAATTGCTGTTATCTTTTCCTTTGCTTTACATTACTGAAATTGGGGATTGAGAGATAGAGAGAACTCTCAATTCTTTGCAACAACACCCAATTCAAACAAATAATATTTTTTGAAAACCCAAATTCGAATTCAAAGCTTCAAACCTTTTTAATGGTTGTCAATGGTGGAATCGTGAGTGAGTGCAAGACACATGGGGGAGGGGGATGAGATTTGAAGAGAGAAACTTGGGGTGAGTATAAGATACATTAGAGTTATTTTATGACACTAATTATCATCATTAATTTTTTTAAGATGTACATAAATAATAATTAAGTATATAAAATATAATTATAGTAAAATTTAAGTAAGGAAAGTAATATAGTTTCATACAGTGTATAGGAATGTAAAAATTCCTAAAATAAAAGAAAAAGAGTCAATGACCTACAATGTGATAATATTGAGATTAGGTGAAGAACATATCCATACTTCATTATCGCTTTCTATAATGGCATTGCAAAAAACAATTATTCGCGCCAGATATTTTAAACAGATTAATTTAACTTTTGAAATGCATAAATTGAAGTGATAGTAATAAATATCATTTAATCATAAATAAACAATATATATATATATACCACATGCTTTTGTATCCGTTTATTAGTGTAAATAAATTTTCTCCATTGTGTTGCATTTCATTTCAATGTGGCTTAAGAGTCGACGAGTCCCGCTGGCGTCATAGTCTATTAGAATATGAAAAATATGGAAGACGTCATTAAAGTACAAGAGATTGTTGGATAATTCGTTAAAATAATTTGAGTGGGGAATAAATATATATACTGTTCCAATTAATTTCTCATTACTCGATTTGGCGATGACTTGCACCAAAATAAAGAAGACATACCGACACAAATTGGTCTTTAAGCAAATTTAATTCATTCGAAATAGGAGTAGGAGAAATGGGAGTTAATCTTGACGTTTTGTTTTCCATACTAATTAAATGCCTTAAGTGTTGAAGTGATGTTTGTTGTGGTTGATACTTGCAATTACTCGTTATAAGAATTGTCAACTTAGTGGGCGTTTGAATATAAGAATTGTCAAATTCCGGAAAAGAAGTTTAAAAAAAAATATCAAGTGAAAATGGTGTTTGAAAATTAGAGTTGTGTTTGGACATGAATACAATTTGGAGTTGTTTTTGAATTTTTGTGAGTGAATTGAAGTGAAAATTTTGAAAAACAGATTTTTGAATTTTTTTTCAAAATTTTGAAATATTCCAAAATTCAAAAGTGAAATTCGCCATTTTTATGACCAAACACTGATTCCAAAAAAAGTAATTTTTTTCCAAAAAAGTGAAAAATTTCTTATGGCCAAACTGGCCCTTAATTGAATGAGTTTTTTCTTTTATGAATAAAAAGTTATCCAATTTTTTAGGAAATTTTACATTCTATAGAAAACTATTGCACCCTATTTATTATAAATCAAAATAATTTTAAAATATTATTACTTATAACTATCTTTTATATTTTATTACAAAATATATATTTATTATGTATACTACCGTTGAGGCATGAAATACGCCAGTTACGTTCTCTCTCTTCCTCCTTCAATTAGCACGATCTCTCTCTCTCTCTCTCTCCAAGATTTTTGTCACGACCCAATCTTCCCTCCGTGACAGCTCGCGATGACACCTAGTCTCTACGACTAAGTAAGCCTAACATTTGCGGAATAACAACGAAAATGAACATAAATTTAAACCATTAACAATATCAAAAATGAAATAGTGATAGAAATGTCGCTCGACATATACAATAACAACTATCAAAGTACATAAGTTTTCCCAAGACCCGGAACATCATAAGTCACAAGCTTATAAGAATTTACTATATGTTCTACACATCAGTATTCGGAAGTAGTAAAAGAAGAACTACACAAAAAGAAAGAGGGGGACTCCTACGTCTGCGAACGCGACAGATGTACCTCGAAGTCTATGTAGTAGCAGCAGGTGCACGACTAATAATGAGGCTGGAATGATGTACCTGGATTTGCACACGAAAATATGTGCAGAAGAGTAGCATGAGTACACCACAATGGTACCCCATAAGTGCCAAGCCTAACCTCGGTCGAATAGTTACGAGGTCAGGTCAAGCCCACTAGTAAATAATAAATGAAGAAGAAATTATACAGTATAATAATAGACCGGAACTAAGTAAAAGGAAACACAGCAAATAATAGTTCAACATACAGAATAAACAACATGGGTTCTCCCGAGGTACCGCCTCATAGTCTCAAAAGTAAATATGCAGAGGGATCTCCCGTAATACCGTCCCGTAGCCTCAGAGTAAATACGCAGCTCAAACAAATGAAGATAACAGTTACAATAAGGGAATCCATAGTTTAGACTAAGTGCTAGTCAATAAAAGAAAGCAGGAATTCACTAAGCATGCTGCAAAGAGTTTAGATAAGCAATTAAGACACGTAAACATGCTACTCTAGTCTAACATGATAACTACACATGCTAGTATACTCAATTAAGATGAAAAAGGTAATTACTAGTAAAAATTGGGTTTTGAAACAAATAGCCCGTGTACGCGCTCGTCACCTCACGTACACGGCGCTCACATATCATATCAGTATCAAATCCTAAGGGGACTTCCCCTAAACAAGGTTAGGCAAGCCACTTACCTCGAACCAAGCTCAATCAATCGGTCACAATGCTTTTCTCACGAATATCCGACTCCAAAATGGCCCAAATCTATCCAAAATCAATTACATATCATAAATATATCTATAAGAAACTAATTTAATCAATGAAATCTAATCTAAAGCAAGAAATTAGGAAATCGTCCCAAAAAGTCTCTCCGGACCCACGTCTCGAAATCGGGTAAAAGTCACAAAATATGAACACCCATTCACTCACGAGTCCAACCATATAAGAATTACTCGAATCCAACCTCAATTCGCCTTTCAAAACTCAAATTTTAGTTGAAGAACTTCTTCCCATTTTTTCCAAATTTTTAATTCGAAATTAAATATGTAATTAATGATAGATTAGCGGGATATAACCAAAATGGAATGTAGAATCATTACCCAATCGATGTCTTTGAAAATTCCTCAAAATCTCGTCCAAATCCGAGCTCTCAAACTCAAGTTTTGATAAAAATGGTCAAACCCTCCTTTTTGAAATGATATAAGTCTGCCCAGTGATTCCTTCTTCGAACGCGGCCACACCCTCGCATTCGACGAAGCACAATTTTACTTCACCCCAAAATCCTTAATCGCGAACTTGATGCCCATTTAGCGAATGCGAAGACCACTCAGCTCGACGCTACGCGAACGCGAGACCAACGTCGCGAACGCGTAGGCAAAAAGGGTTTGGGGACCCAGTTAGCCAATACCTCTACGCTAACATGGGACCTACATTGTGAACGCGTAGACGAAGGACCTCAGTGCTTCACGAACGCGTAACCTCCATCGTGAATGAGAAGCACAAAATCTCACCCGCCTCCAGTTCCTCTTCGCGAACGTGAGACTCCCCTTCTGAACGTGAAGAAGGAAACCAGAACTGGAGGACACCAGAAATCTGCAATCTCTCCTAAGTCTGAAATGGTCCGTTAACCATCCGAAACACACTCGAGGCCTCCGGGACCTCAACCAAACAAACCAAACAGTCATAATACACCATACAAACTTAGCCGACCCCTCGAATCACACCAAACAACGCTAAAAACACGAATCACCCTCTAATTCAAACTTAATGATCTTGAAACTTCCAATTTCTACAACCGATGCCGAAACCTATCAAACCATGGTAGATTGACCCCAACTTTTGCAAACAAGTCATATTCAACATTATGGACCTACCCCAACTTCTGGAATCGGAATCTGATCCCCATATCAAAAAATCCACTACCGATCAAAATCTCCAAAAATTCGACTTTCGCCATTTCAAGCCTAAATGAGCTACATACCTTCAAAATACAATCCAGACACGCCCCTAAGTCCAAAATCACCCAACGGAGCTAACGTAACCGACAAAACTCCATTCCGGAGTCGTCTTCCCACCTTTCCGACTACGGTTAAAATCTTAAGACTTAAGTTTCCGTTTAGGCAAAAGTGTCCCAAAATACTCCGAAACTACAACCAACACCTCCCGGTAAGATACATGAGAAGAAAAAGACATGGGGAATGCATTAAATAGGGGATCGGGGCTATAACTCTCAAAATGACCAGCCGGATCGTTGTAATTTTAGGAGCAAATTGAATCGCAAATTTCTCTCCATGAATCCACCACGAATTTGCTCCTAAAAATCAGGTTCATAAAAAATTGGTAGAGCTTCGGGTAGTTGTTTCGTACTTCTCTGTCATTCTTCTTTTTCGCTTTACTATCCTTTTTAATTTTCTCCATTGTTAGGTTTTTCAGAAAAGAATTAAATTTTCGACTTTAATGGCTGATTCAAGAACTCCGAAGAGGGTTACATGAGGTATACCCACTAAAGCCCTTAATTTTGATAAGCCATATTTCAATTTGTGAATCACTCAAGAAGAAGCTGTATTTGCAGGTTCTGCAGCAACCATGGAAGTCGAGAAGCGAACCAAACTACGCAATGACCCCAGGAAACAAGTTGAAGATGCGAAATGTTCGAAAAGAGCCACAATTGCTGATGTTTCTAAAGTTTTGGTACACAACCTAAATGTGGAAAAGAGAAGAAAAATTAGCGATGTTGCTTCTGGGAGCAAGGAAAAACAGGTTGCTAAAGGAAGTAGCTCGAAAACACGAACAAACAAAGTGATGTATATATTTTTTTTAATTCTTGCATACATGTATTTTGTGTATTTTTATAACATGTCTGCTTTAGTTATACGGAGACTCCATTTTTTGATTTTTTTTGTCACGACCCGGAATTCCTACCTTCGGGAATGTGATGACGCCTAACATTTCACTTGCTAGGCAAACCAATGTTAGAGAATTATTAAGCCAATCCTTATTCAATTCAGTAAATAACAACAAATAAGCTAAAATGAAATAAAACGAGTGCGGAATAATATAAAAGCTTTAATATTTACTACAACCCGGATCTGGAGTCACAATTTACGAACTTCTAGAATTTACTACAAGTAAAGTCTGAAAGAAATACAACTGTTTGAACGAAAGAAACAGTGCAAACAGGGAAAATCTAGATGGGGACTTCAAGGTCTGCGAATGCCAACAGATCTACCTTGAGTCTCCAATGAACTAGTCCGAGCTGCTACGCCTCTCGATCAGCTGAGACTAATGCCAAAATCTGCACAAGAAGTGCAGAGTGTAGTATGAGTACAACCGACCCCATGTACTCTGTAAGTGCCGAGCCTAACCACGACTAAGTAGTGACGAGGCTAAGGCGGGTCATTCACACTAAAACATGTACGCAATATATATATGTTAAAGATAGATTAGGAAATACAGAATGGAATGAAGTAGTAAATTGAAAATAATAACTACAACTGCAGGAGATAGGCCAGCAATCGTTCAGAATTTACCAATCCTTAAGTGCAAAAGAAAATACCGTAAAACTAACACAACTCAGGAAAATATGAACACATAAGTTGTTGCGGTGCGCAACCTGATCCCGCCATATCACAATATCATCATAATTCACCCTTATTCCGCCAAACTCCACCCTTAGTACACTTGTATCAGCATGCAACCCGATCCCACCGTACAATATAGATTCACCCTTTTTTCACCACATTATTCCACCCTTATTTCACCTGTTGCGGCGTGCAACCCGATCCCACCATATCAATACCAAGTACTCAAAGTGCATAGTAAAATTCATAATTTAAATCACGGGAAGCCTTTACAATCCATAAATACCGACTGAACCAAATAGGGAACCTTGCACAACATGAGGACCTACATAAGTAAGTTCCACACAACAAGACCAATCTAGAAGTTCACGACTAGAAGATGCAAATAATCCAACTTGAGCAAATAGTAGGAAATCATGAAACTATGAAAAAGATCTAATATCATAAACGAGAGAAGACATTGATTAACATGTATCCATTAGGCATAGAAACACATTTAGAGTAGATAACAAGTTAGACAGGGAAAGAGATTTCCCAAACTTCCCCCAAACAGTCAAAAATCGACCCCGGACCCGCTTGGTCAAAACCCGAGGTGCCAAAATCCATTTACACATTCACCCCCGAGCCCGATCATGTAATTAGTTTCGGAATCCGACCCCAAATTGAGGTCTAAATCCCCAATTTGCAGCCCCCCTCCCCTCGATTCTTCCTAAATCCATAGTTTTCTACCATTAAAGAATAAGGATTAGGGCTAGGAATTAATGGGTGATTATAGAAATGGAAGAAAATGAGTTAAAGAGTACAAGCCAATAAATTGGTGTTGAGTTTTCCCTTCAAAATCGCACCTAGGCCGAGATCTAATGGAGAGTTTATGAAAAATGGGTAAAATCCCATTTTTTGAAATGTTTTAAGGTCTGGGCGTCAGTCTTCTTCGTGTTCGTGAAGGGTCTGCCGCGTTCGCGATGTGCAGTAGCCCAAATGGCTTTCATGTTCGCGAGTTCCCATTCGCGTTCGCAAATGATACTCCCCCCTGGACTTCACGTTCGCGAGCGAGTGCTCGCGTTCGCGTAGAAGAACGAGTGCCCCCTCCCAGGGTCTCTCAAGCTTCGTGTTCGAGAAGTTAGTCGTGTTCGCGAAGGGTAAGCCCCCTCCCCATTGCTTCATGTTCGCAACCCAACTACCGCATTTGCATATAAGAAAATCACCCTACCCCATTTTAACCTTTGCGTTCGCTAGAGTACCTTCGCGAATGCGAAGAAGAAAACACCAGATAATAGCTGAAGCCGAAAACCAGAATTTTCTAAGTTTCAAAACACCCGTAGCATATCCGAAACTCACCCGAGCCCTCTGGGATCCAAACCAATTATGCACACAAGTCCAAAAACCTCATACAAACTCGGTCGCATGATCAAAACACGAAAATAATGCCTAGAACTACGAATTGGGCACCAAATCAAATAAATTTTTTCAGAAAACTTTAAAACTTCTATTTTCGCAACTGAATGCCCGAATCACATCAAATCAACTCCGTTTCTCACCAAATTCGACAGACAAGTCATAAATATCATAATGGACCTATACTGGGATCCGGAACCAAAATATGGACCCGGTATCAATAAATCCAAACATCAGTCGATTCTAAAAAATCATAAAACTTTCAAACTTTCAATTTGCAACAAAAATCAATAACTCGAGCTAGGGACCTCCGAATTCGATTCTGGGCATACACTCAGTTCCCAAATTACGATACGGACCCACAGGGACCATCAAAATAGGAATCTGGGTCTGTTTTTCAAAACGTTGATCAAAGTCAACTTAAATAAAATTTTAAGGCAAAATTCATATTTTTATTAGTTTTTAACATATAAGCCTTCCGGAAGAACATCCGGATTGGGAATGCAAATCGAGGAAGGCTATAATGAGGTATTTGAGACCTCGAAACACATAATTAAGTTCTAAAATATAAGATGGCCTACCGAGTCATCATATTCTCCACCTCTAAAACAACTGTTCGTCCTCGAACGAACATAAAAAGTACCTGGGTTGGTGAAAAGGTGTGGATATCTACTCCGCATGTCCGACTCGGATCCCCAAGTAGCTGCCTCCATGGGATACACTCATACAGAAGGATAACTCTTCGACCTCAACTGACGAAGCTGCCATGCTAGAATAGCCACTGGCTCTTCCTCGTAAGTCAAATCCTTGTCCAACTGGACAGAGCTGAAATCTAACACACGCCACGGATCACCGTGATACTTCCAGAGCATGGACACATGGAATATCGGATGAACATCCGCTAAACTAGGTGGTCATGCGAGCCCGTAAGCCACCTCGCCCACTCTCTACAGAATCTCAAAGGGTCTGATGTATGTAGGGCTCAACTTGCCCTTCTTTCCGAACCACATCACACCCTTCATGGGTGATAACCGGAGCAACACTCTCTCCCCGAACATGAATGCAACATCATGAACTCTATAGTCGGCATAACTCTTTTTCCTGGACTGAGCTGTGCGAAGTCGATCCTGAATAATCCTAACCTTATCCAAGGCATCCTGTACCAAATCTGTACCCAACAACCGAGCCTCCCCCCCCTCGAACCACCCAACTAGCGACCGGAACCGCCTACCATATAATGCCTCATAGGGAGCCATCTGAATGCTCGACTGGTAGCTGTTATTGTAGGCGAACTCTGCAAGGGTCAAGAATTTATCCCATGATCCTCCGAAGTCTATAACACATGCGCGGAGCATATCCTCGAATATCTGTATGGTGCTCGAACTATCCGTCTGTTTGATGATGAAATGCTATGCTCAACTCAACTCGCGTGCCCAACTCACGCTGTACTGCCCTCCAGAAGTGCGAGGTGAACTGCATATCTTGATAAAAAATGATAGACACAGGAACACCGTGAAGGCGAACGATCTCGCAGATGTAGATCTCAGCTAACCGCTCTGAATAATAGGTAACTTCCACAAGAATGAAATGAGCTGACTTGGTCAGCCTGTCCACAATGAACCAAGCTACATCGAACTTCTTCTGAGTCCGTGGGAGTCCAACAACGAAATCCATAGTGATACATCCCCATTTCCACTCAGGAATCTCTATCTTCTGAAGCAAACCACCAAGTATCTAATGCTCGTACTTTACTTGCTGACAATTTAGATACCGAGCTACATAAGCAACTATATCCTTATTCATCCTCCTCCACCAGTAATGCTGCCGCAAGTCCCGATACATCTTGGCGACACCCAGATGAATAGAATATCAGGAACTGTGGGCCTCCTCAAGAATCAACTCATGAAGTCCATCCACATTAGGTATACAAACAGGACTCTGCATCCTCAAAACTCCATCATCTCCAATAGTAACCTTCTTGGCACCTCCGTGCCACACTGTGTCCCTAAGGACCAAAAAATAAGGGTCATTATATTGTCGATCTCTGATGCGCTCAAACAAAGAAGACCGAGCGACTATACAAGCTAGAACATGGTTGGGCTCTGAAATATCCAACCTCAGCAACTGGTTGCCCAAAGTCTGAACATCTGATGCAAGCGGCCTTTCACCGACTAGAATGAATGCAAGGCTACCCATACTCATTGCCTTTATACTCAAGGCGTCGGCCACCACGTTGGCCTTCCCGGGATGACACAAGATGGTGATATCATAGTCTTTCAATAGCTCCAACCACCTCCTCTGACTCAAATTGAGATCCTTTTGCTTGAACAAATACTGAAGGCTCCGATGATCCGTGAACAACTCACACGACACGCCGTAAAGATAGTGCCTCCAAATCTTCAGTGCATGAACATTGGCTGCCAACTCTAAGTCATGGACAGGGTAATTCTTCTCATGAACCTTCAACTTTCGCAACGCATATGCAATCACCCTGCCCTCCTACATCAATACCGCAGTGAGCTCAACACGAGACACATCACAATATACCATATAGGGTCCTAACATGTGGGTAACACCAACACCGGCGCTGTCGTCAAAGCTGTCTTAAGCTTCTAGAAGCTCATCTCACACTCGTCTGACCATCTGAATGGGGCACCTTCTAGGTCAACCTGGTCAACGGGGCTGCTATACATGAAAACCCCTCCACAAATTGACGGTTATAGCCCACCAAACCCAACAAACTCCTGATCTCCGTGGCTGAAGTGGGTCTAAGCCAGTTCTGAACTGCCTCAATCTTTTTTTTGGATCTACCTGAATGCCCTATGCTGATACAACGTGCCCTAAGAAAGCTATAGAATCCAACCAAAACTCACACTTTGAAAAATTAGCATATAACTAATTGTCTCTCAGAGTCTATAGTACAATCCTAAGAAGCTACTCGTGCTCCTCTCAAATGCGGGGGTAGATCAAGATATCATCAATAAACACAATCATAAAGGAGTCCAAATACGGCTTGAACACTCGGTTCATCAAATCCATAAATGGTGCTGGGGAATTCGTCAACCCAAAGGACATAACTAGAAACTCATAATGCTCGTACCGAGTCTGAAAAGCTGTGTTAGGGACATAGGATGCCCTAATCCTCAACTGATGGTAGCCAGATCTCAAATCAATCTTCGAAAACACCTTGGCACCCTGAAGCTGATCATATAAGTCATCAATCCTCGGCAATGGTTACTTATTCTTGATGGTGAATTTGTTCAACTGCCTATAATCTATGCACATCCTCATCGATCCATCCTTCTTCTTCACGAACAACACAGGCGCACCCCAGTGCGAGACACTAGGTCTAATGAAGCCCTAATCAAGCAAATCCTGCAACTGCCTCTTCAATTCTTTCAACTCTGGCGGGGCCATATGGTATGGCAAATTAGAGATGGTTGAGTGCCCGAAGCCAAATTAATACAGAAATCAATATTCCTGTCAGGTGGCATCCCTTGCAGGTCTGCAAGAAATTCTCGACCATATGGCGAGCCTTCACATAAGAGATAACCCTGCTGGTAGAATGTCTAGAAGTCCCTCTCCATTCTAATCGAGGCAATCCAATATATCATGATAAGGTGACAACCAATCCATACCCAAAATGATATCAAAATCGACCATATCGAGAAGTAGAAGATCTACCCTAGTATCAAGACTCCCAATGGTGACCACACACGAACGATAAACACGATCTACAATAATAGCATCCCCCACAGGCGTGGACACATACACAGGAGCACTCAAAGAATCATGAGGCACAACCAAATATGAATCAAAATAGGATGACACATAGGAGTAAGTAGATGCGGGATCAAATAGAACTGAAGCATCTCTACTGCAAACTGAAACAATACCTGTAATGACATTGTCGGATAACTCAGCCTCAGGCCTGGCTGGAAAAGCATAACATTGGGGCCGGTCCCCACCACTCTGAACCACGTCCCTGGGAGGGCCTCTGGTTAGCTGGCCTCCACCTCTAACGACCTGACCTCTACCTCTAACAGTCTGGCCTCTACCTCTAGCTGCCTACCCCTACCTCTGTCTGGCTGAACAGGCGATGCAGCAACTGGTGCCAGGACCATGGCACGAGAATCCTGATGTTGTGGCATGACGCCCAATAATCTCGGACAGGTCCTCTATATATGCCCATAACAACATCACTCGAAACATCCATCCTGGTATTGTGGCTACGAAAACTGAGACTGGCCTAAACGGGCCGGATAACCACGGTAATAACTCTAAATAGGAGGTGAACTAATAAGAGCTGGTGGTGCAGTGTAGGCTGGCTGTCCATAATGAGGCACATAAGGACCACGACTCCATGAAGCATTATGGGATGCCTGAAGCGCTGAATGAAATGGCCTGGGAGGATGGCCCATAAAAAAAGTACCCCTGCCTCCAGATGAGGTGCTCTTGAACCCACCAAAATGATGAGGTCTCTTGTCATACCCGTGACCTCTATGTGCAAGAACCATCTCGACTCGCCTGGCGGCATTGGCAGCCGCCTGAAAAGAAATATCACTCCCAATCTCCTTAGCCCATCTGCAATCTAATAGGCTGAGCAAGTCCCTCAATAAACCTCCTCAGCCTCTCTCTCTCGGTAGGGAGTAGAAGAAGAGCATGACGGGCCAAATCCACAAAACGGGTCTCAAATTGAGTAACAGCCATACTGCCCTGTCGGAGACACTCGAACTGGCGACGATGCTCCTCTCTCAATGTGATAGGTAGGAACTTCTCTAGAAAGAGATGAGAGAACTGGTCCCAAGTAAGAGCAGGCGACCCAACTGGTCTGGTTAACAAATAATCCCTCCACCATTTCTTAGCAGAACCTGACATCTGAAATGCAGCAAAATCGACCCCATTGGTCTCTATTATACCCATGTTCCGTAGCACCTCATGACAGTTGTCGAGATACTCCTGGGGATCCTCTGAAGATGCACCACTGAAGTGAACTGGAGAGAGCTTAGTAAACCTGTCTAATCTCCATAAAGCCTCAAAAGACATAACAGATCCATCACCTGCCTATTCTGCAACAACTAGCTGAACAATCCCAACTGACGGGGCTACTGGAGTCTGATACTGGGGAGCCATCTGCTCCGGAGTGTGAGTAGCGGGAGTCTGTGCTCCTCCCCCATCCTGAGAGACGGCTGGTGCCACATGAAAGGTACCGTCGTGGGCCAAACTCCCCATAAGACACACCAAACGGACCAAAGCATCCTGAAGCACTGGGTGGCGATGAACCCCTTCAGAATTGAGCTGGTCCAGCAGACATAGTCTGGGATGGAACCTCCTCATCAAACTCCACCTGGGGATCCACTACTGGTGCTGCTGCTCTATCTCTGGGCCTGCCTCGGCCTTGGCCTCTGCCCCTCATAGGAGCTGCCACTGGGGGCTCTATCTGCTGTCTAGCTGAAGACGTAAGACATGTTCTCACCATCTGCGAAAGGACAAGAATAGAAGAGTTCAATCAGCAATGATAGTAAAATTGCACGACAAAGAAGAATAGAAGTGAAATGGTTCCTAAAATTCATAGCCTCTAGAAGATAAGCACAAACGTCTCCGTCCTGATCCTCCAGACTCTACTAATCCTGTTTGTGAATTGTAAGACCTAAGAAACCTAGTGCTCTAATACCAACTTGTCACGACCTGGAATTCCCACCTTCGGGACCGTGATGACGCCTAACATTTCACTTGCGAGGTAAGCCAATGTTAGAGAATTATTAAGCCAATCCTTATTCAGTTCAGTAAATAACAGCAAATAAGCTAAAACAAAATAAAGCGAGTGATACCACAGTAGGATGAACAGAGCAAGAGACTCCAAGCAAGCAAAATATATCATAGATACGAAAGTTTTCCTACAAAAGGGCTGGCTATTGCCAAGCTACACTAACAGTTAATTTGCTTGTAGTCGCAACAGTTTTCCTACCAAAGGGGCTGGCTTCAACAACCCATAAGGGACGGCTTGCCAAGCTACACAACTCAGAAAACTGTTGTACTACAATCAACCCAACTGTTAAAACTCAGAAAACATTCGTACTACAACAAGCTAACTTTCTTAGAGTATTCTTACTCTATTTTCATACATGGACCGGCCTTTCCATCCATTCGAAAGAAAGAACAAGAAGGAAATTTAGAAGGAACTCATATGTAGTATATCACAAAGGTTTAGAAAAGTTACAAGAT
>MDKJ01198045.1:0-18642 GCA_005239525.1 Nicotiana knightiana | reverse complement strand
AATGCAGTCTAACTGTTTTGTAATTGTTGAGGTTCACGTGGTTATTGGGTTTCATTGAGTTATATCCAGTTGTTGTTGTAAGTGTGTTAAAAATGTTGGCTGTTCTCTTGAGTTTATCTTAGTATATAAAGACTGAGCTGGATTGATAGCGTTACGGTGTTTACTTATATTCTGGTTGGTTTTACTATGAAATGATATTGGTTAAAGCTTACGAGCTATATGATTTCTGTTTGAAATTGTGGAAATAACAGTATTGTGAAAGACTTGGCCTGAATTGTGAAATTGTTTATGAATAACTTGATATGATACGTCTGGTGGGAGCGGGTCGCACGCTGCAAAAAGGAGTGATAAGGGTGGCCAGGTGGGATCGGGTTGCACGCCGCAACAGAAGCAATAAGGGTGATATATTTAGGGAGGAGCAATAAGGGAAGACAAGTGGGAGCGGGTTGCACGCCGCAACAAGGAGCGATAAGGGAGGACATTTATATTTTTACTGATTTTCAAAGAAAATAAAGATTTGAAAAGCTAAATGTTTATTTTTACTGTTGTGTTTTTTTTTTTGAAAAACAAAGATTTGAAACTTTCTGTTTTATATTACTATTTTTATATTTTGGCACTACTTTTATTCAAAGATAAAATTTGGAAACTTGGAAATTTTTGAGAATTGGTTATGGCTGAGGCCTGAAAGAGGAGATTGTGTTATTTTATTATTGTTGCAGTATTTGAATTGATGTGTTTAGATTTCCTTCCTGTTTTTGTTAATTATTGTCTCAGATATATTTTCTTGTTCGTGTAGAATTATTTTATTGTGTTATCGTATATATATATATATATATATATTAATATCACATGTTTATTGTTAAAAGCCCCGCCTTAGCCTCATCACTACTTCGCCGAGGTTAGGCTCGGCACTTACTCAGTACATGGGGTCGGTTGTACTGGTACTACACTCTGTGCTCTTTTGCACAGATCCAGGTACTAGTCAGAAGTAGTGGATTCCAGGACGACCACTCGATTCGTTTGGAGACACGAGGTACATCTGCCGGCATTCGCAGATTCCGAGAGTCTTCTCCTATTATTATTTACACAGTTTTATTATATTCAGAACAGTTACACTATTTCTTTCGGCCATTATTTGTAGTATTCTTTAGTAGTTCGTGGATTGTGACACCAGACCCTGGGGTAGTGTTAGAGTTGTTTACATAATTAGTTCGTGATCCGTTTTATTTAAATGGTCATTGTTATTATTTTATTTTAGTTATGTTGGGAATTGTTTTAATTAGGCGAAATTGAAATTTATTTATTTATGCTCAAGTAACTAATCAAGGAAATTAGTTAATCGACTTCTAATATTGGCTTGCCTAGCTAGTGTGGTGTTAGGCACCATCACGATCCCTGAGGTTGGGAATTTGGGTCGTGACAAGTTGGTATTAGAGCACTAGGTTGCCTAGGTCTCACAGTTCACGAACAAACTTGGTACAGTTTGAACGATCGATACAGAGACATCTGTACTTATCTTTTGGAGGCTATTGAGTTAGAAAAAAACTCCATTTTATTCTACTCTATCGTGTGAATTTATTCTACCATTGATGATTGAACTTTTCTATTCTCGTCCTCTAACAAAATATCGACAACACGCAAAGCATCTACAACCGGACAACAGATGAAGCCCCAATGACAACTACGATTAGGGGAAGAGACAGAAGCAGAGCTCATTCTAAAGCTCGAACATAAGCACCTATTCTACAGTCTCAAATGGATCTAGACGCGAAGGTTCTAGCTCAGTCGGTACATGTTGGACTAATTTAGATCCCAGAAGGATTTATAGCTACTCCATTATTGCATAACAAGGGAATAGTTGAAAGAATCGGGGTTGATTTATATGATCTGTGAAGTTTAACATTGTGGATTATTAGGCATTGTGACCTATGACTTCGTGTCAAGTGGGGAAGTCCACTGTCAAGGAATAGATTGTGGGGTCATGTGTTATATCGATTTTGGCCTGGAATGTATAAGGCCTAAGATTTTGCAAGAGATAAAGTTGGGACTTGCGGTATGTCTGCCTCCTTAATAACCCTATACCTCAGTACCAAAAGAGTTATTCAAACAACTTTAAATCTATAGAAGGTCTACTCAGCGCGGAAGCTTTGGGGTGCTCCAGAGGGAGTACAATGATTAGCAAGCTTCTAGACGACATGGTTCGTGCCAAGATTTATCAGTATAGAGCTCTACTTTTGTGATCATTGTGTGTGAATAGAGATGAGAATTACCCCAAAATAATAATGAAATGTATATGAATAAATGGGGTATCTCAACAGTATTGAGTTAACATAGTAAAAGAAGAAATTGGCCGCCGGTGTTTGTAACAAGCCTACGAAGAGGATGACCAGCCAATGCAGCATCAATAACTTGACTCAGTTCTTATAAATGATTTTGAAAGATTTTCTTCTTGGACTCTCCATAATGCGTGGCGCATAGGGTTTGAACGGTTGCGTCAGGTCACCATGACGGTGTCAGGATATGCCATCAGGTTTGATAAGTTAGCCTGTTATACTCTTATTTCAGTTCATATAGCAGAGGGCGAGTCCCCAGACTCATTAAAGGACTCAAATATGATTGTATCATTTTTGTACGACTCAGGGCATGTTGATACTTCATTTCGGCAAGTGATAGAAATTGTCCTAGACTTTGGAGAGTCATATTTCATCAGAACACTCAGGCTACATGCCCCATTGCAGTTATAACTCAACTCACATGACCAGCTAGGGAAAAAAGGGTCGGAATGTCGAAAGTGGAAGTTAGATTCCTAGAGGTGGAGACCCAGCCTGATGATATATTTTCCACGGTATGGCTGAGGTCGTTACATTAAATGGTGTCATTACAAGAACAATCTCCAATTAGTATAAAGTGATGATTTCCTGAACTTAATACGGTTATGCATAACTAATAAAATTCTTCTAATATGCTCTACTCTCGGGTGAGCTGCGTAACTCAAAAAACTACTTATGTGAATAATTGAGGGATTCTATGGAGATAGATGCGTCTATCATTACGTGTTGTAATTTTGTTTAATGAAAAATATTTAAAGGAAGGAAATGGAATGTTTCGATTGGCACAATACACATGTTGCTTGTGATTCATAATTGAGGACGAGATCCTCGCATTTTAATATGATTTGAGATGTTTAAATCGGGCTACGAGCCACGGTGGAAGTTATGTAAGGACGAGGTCCTGATGACGGAAATTCTTGTGTTTAAATTCTCCCTTATGAGTTAAAACTTTACTATAGTAATGGTAGAGAGTCATGCTTGTTAGGCTTATTCAACAATTTATGTATAGAATAATAATGGTCATAATAATAAATGAATAAATAATGATAATAAAAGTAATACTAATAATAATTAAATAAATAAATAAAGAAATAAACTAATTAATTAACTGTGTATAATTTGCCAAATCCGTGTAAGAATTATTGAGCTTTGACCTGCGAGGTATGTGCCGCCCATGTGGCATTAAATGAGACACTTTAAATCGGGTATATAATTATGAGGTCTTCATGAATCTCACATGGTCATCAGTATTGTGAAGGTTTAAAGGGGATTATTGTTAATGTGAAGCTGTTGATAATTCCGTAATTGGCTATGAACAACTATTAAGAAAATAGAGGCGGTGAGTATGAGCAGCCTTGCGTATATTCTAGTTGGTGAGACACCGTTGGCTTCATACATCCATACGTTGGCTAATTAGTTCGTGAGGTTGGATATTTCTCCCCGCAGTGTCCTAGCTTATACTGTCGCTCGGTCTTCTCTAATTGATCGTATTTGAGAGCGGTAGGATGATGACCCACATTTGACGGTCCTTAGGGACACGGTTCGGCACGGGGATTCCAAGCAGGTTACAGTTGGAGAGGATGGCGTTTTGAGGATGCAGGGTAGACTGTGTGTGCCTAATGTTGATGGCCTCCGTGAGTTGATCCTTGAGGAGGCTCACAACTCCAAGTATTCTATTCACCCAGGTGCAACAAAAATGTACCAAGACTTGAAACAACATTATTGGTGGAGAAGGATGAAAAATGACATTGTGGCTAACGTGGCTCGTTGCTTAAATTGTCAGCAGGTAAAGTATGAGCATCAAAGACCTGGTGGTTTGCTTCAGTAGCTAGAGATTCCTGAGTGGAAGTGGGAGAGTATTACTATGGACTTCGTTGTTGGGCTCCCACAGACTCAGAGGAAATTCGATGCGGTTTGGGTTACTGTGGATAGGCTGACTAAGTCAACACACTTTATACCAGTGGCTAGTACTTATAATTCAGAGCGGTTGGCTGAGTTGTATATTCGGGAGATTGTGCGCCTTCATGGGGTACCCGTGTCTATCTTTTCTGATCACCCAGTTTACTTCGCACTTTTGGAGGGCAGTTCAGCGTGAGTTGGGTACCCGAGTGGAGTTGAGTACAACATTTCACCCTCAGACTGATGGACAGTCCGAGCGTACCATTCATATATTGGAGGACATGCTCCGTGCTTGTGTTATTGATTTTGGAGGTTCATGGGATCAGTTTTTGCCGTTAGCGGAGTTTTCTTATAATAATAGTTATCAGTCGAGCACTCAGATGGCTCCTTATGAGGCATTATATGGTAGACGGTGTAGATCTCCAATTGGATGGTTTGAGCCGGGAGAGGCTCGGTTATTGATTACAGACTTAGTTTAGGAGGCCTTAGATAAGGTCAATATTATTTCGGAGAGACTTCGTGTAGCTTAGTCTAGGCAAAAGAGTTATGCCGATCGAAAGGTCTGTGATGTGGCATTCATTATTGGAGAGCGAGTATTGCTTCGTGTGTCGCCCATGAAGGGTGTTATGAGATTTGGGAAGAAGGGTAAGTTGAGTCCTAGGTATATCGGGCCGTTTGAAATTCTTGATAAGGTGGGGGAGGTAGCTTACAGACTTGCATTGCCTCCAGGGTTATCCTCAGTTCACCCGGTATTCCACGTGTCTATGCTCAAGAAATATCATGGTGACCCGTCCCACGTGTTAGATTTCAGCTCTGTCCAGTTGGACAAAGACTTGACTTATGAGGAGGAGCCGATAGCTATTTTAGACCGGCATGTTCGCCAATTGAGATCTAAAAGTTTTCCTTCAGTTCGAGTGCAGTGGAGAGGCCAGCCCGTTGAGGCAGCTACTTGGGAGTCTGAGTCAGATATGCAGAGTAGATATACACACTTGTTCGCCACTTCAGGTAATTTTCTATGTCCGTTAGAGGACGGACGTGTGTTTTAGAGGTGGATATTGTGATGACCCAAGGGGTCATTTTAAAAAATTAGACTCCGTTCCATGCTAAATAACAATAAAAATACTAAAATTAAATACCTCGATTTGCATGCACAGTCCGGGCGTGAAACAGGAAAGCTTTTATGTGAAAATATGAGAAATAGTGATTTTTAGAATTTAAATTTGATAAAAATTTACTTTGGTCAACATTTTGAGTAAACGGCCCCGGATCTGTGTTCCGACAATCCCGGGAGGTCCGAAGTAAAATATGGACTCGGGCATATGCCCGGAAATGAATTCCAAGGTCCCAAGCCTTAGAAATCAATTTTTGAAAGAAATTGTTTTGCCGAAATGTTTATGAATTAAAGAAAAGAAATAATGTTTAAAATCATTGGTATCAGGTACGTATTTTGGTTCCGGAGCCCGGTACAGCTTTGTTATGATATTTAGAGGTTAACTGTGAAATTTGGTGAAAAACAGAGTTCGTTTGACGTGATTCAGACGTCCGGTTGAGAAATTATGAACTTCAAGAGTTTTTGTTGAAAATAATGAGTTTTGAGGTTTAATTCATAGATTTACATGTTATTTTAATGATTTTATCGCACGAGCAAGTCCGTATGATATTTTTAGACTTGCGTGCATGATTTGTTTAGATCCCCGAGGGCTCGGGTGAGTTTCGGATAGGCCATGAGGTGTTTTACACCTGAAAATAACTGCTGGTTTTCATTCTTCTGGTGTCCAGGTTTATGTGCTATTCTATCGCATAGGCTAGACTGCGATCGCATAGTGTAGTCTTCAGGGGTCCCAAGCTTTGTGCTGTGCGAACGCAGCTCCTGGTGTGCGATCGCGAAGCACTATCCAAGTAAGCTGTGCGATAGCACAGTGTACTACGCGACCGCACTGTGCAACCACCCCCCTGCGATCGCACTGCCCCAGCCCCTTACCCTGTGCGATCGCATATCTTTACCCGCGATCACACAGTTGCCCAACCCAGCTAATATAAATATCGAATTAAAATCGGGCAGAACCCTTTCTTCTCCAATTTTTGGAGGTTCCAGCCCTAACAAACGAGTTTTCTTCAACAATCTTCATCCCCAATTCATAGGTAATCAATTCCAAACCTTTCTCTTTCAATTCCTTACTATTTTGCATCACTTTTAAGCAAAAACAAAGTATTTTCATGGTAAAAATCTAGGATTTGGGTAGAATTAGGGAGTTTTGTAACAATTGAATTTTTATATCAAATTAAGATCGGATGTCAAAACTAATAGCTTATTTGGATCGTGGGTGAATGGGTAAACGTAATTTGGTCCGAAACCCGAGCTTAGACCAAGCGGGCCCGGGGTCGGGTTTTCACTTTTTTTTTTAGAAAACATAGGAAAAATTATATTTTTTTTATAAAGTTAGTTCCTTTAGTATTAGTTAATGATATTAAGTTAATTTTGATTAGATTCGAGCAATTTAGAGTTGAATTCAAAAGGAAAAGCAATAATTGAGCAGTGAGTGGCCTGCGGAATTGAGGCAAATGTCTGGTCTAACTTTGGCTTGAGGGAATAAGACTCCCCACTTGTTTGCTATGTGAAATGCATGGGCGTGGTGTATAGGTGTGGTGACGAGTATCTATGCAGCACCCAAATTATATGTTAAACATGACCTCCTTCCCGTTTCCCACTTATTTGATCATTATCTTAATTGTTATATGTTCATTATTGCTTCTATGACTATTTGGCCTTGTTGATCTGTTGTTAGATATTGTTGTGATTATTTGGAAAGAGTATTAGTTGTTTGAGCGGGTTTCCTTGTGATATGTATAATGGTTGAGAGATTTGACATTATTTTTACAATTTTATATATATATATATATATATATATAATTACGTTCCTGGTGGTTTCGTTTTGATAATATTGAGGAAGTTGTGAGAAATGCAGTCTAACTGTTTCATAATTGTTGAGGTTCACGTGGTTATTGGGTTTCATTGAGTTATTTCCAATTGTTGTTGTAAGTGTGTTAAAAATGTTGGCTGTTCTCTTGAGTTTATCATAGTATATAAAGACTGAGCTTGATTGACAGCGTTACGGTTTTTACATATATTTTGGTTGGTTTTATTGTGAAATGATATTGGCTAAAGCTTACAAGCTATATGATTTTCTATTTGAAATTGTGGAAATTACAGTATTGTGAAAGACTAAGCCTGAATTGTGAAATTCTTTATGAATAAATTGATATGATATGTCTGGTGGGAGCGGGTTGCACGTCGCAACAAGGAGTGATAAGGGTGGACTAGTGGGATCGGATTGCATGCCGCAACAGGATTAATAAGTGTGATATATTTAGGGAGGAGCAATAAGGGAGGACAGGTGGGAGCGGGTTGCACGCCACAACAAAGAGCGATAAGGGAAGACATTTGTATTTTTACTGATTTTTAAAGAAAATAAAGATTTGAAAAGCTAAATGTTTATTTTTACTGTTGTGTTTTTTTTTGAAAAACAAAGATTTGAAACTTTCTATTTTTATATTTTGGCACTACTTTTATTCAAATATAAAGTTTGGAAACTTGAAAATTTTTGAGGATTGGTTATGGCTGAGGCCTGAAAGAGGCGGTTGTGTTATTTTATTATTGTTGCAGTATTTGAATTGATGTGTTTAGATTTCCTTCCTATTTTTTTTAATTATTGTCTTAGATATATTTTCTTGTTCGTGTAGAATTATTTTAATATCACAGGTTTATTGTTAAAAGCCCCGCCTTAGCCTCGTCATTACTTCACCGAGGTTAGGCTCGGCACTTACTCAGTACATGGGGTCGGTTGTACTGATACTACACTCTGTGCTCTTTTGCACAAATCCAGGTACTAGTCAGCAGTAGAGGACTCCAGGACGACCACTCGATTCGTTTGGATACACGAGGTATATCTGCCGGCGTTCGCAGATTCCGAGAGTCTTCTCCTATTATTATTTACAATGTTTTATTATATTCAGAACAAATACACTATTTCTTTCGGTCATTATTTGTAGTATTCTTTAGTAGTTCGTGGATTGTGATACCAAATCCTGGGGTAATCTTAGAGTTGTTTACATAATTAGTTCGTGATCCGTTTGATTTAAATGGTCATTGTTATCATTTTATTTTATTTCTGTTGGGAATTGTTTTAATTAAGCGAAATTGAAATTTATTTATTTATTCTCAAGTAACTAATCAAGAAAATTAGTTAATCGACTTCTAACATTGGCTTGCCTAGCAAGTGTGGTGTTAGGGTCCATCGCGATCCCTGAGGTTGGGAATTTGGGCCGTGTCAAAGAGTCAATAGTTTTTCAGGTAAAAGAGAATACCATGTTAACGCCATTTTTGTGAGTGTTTCTACAAAATTTTTGACCAACACTGATTCAATTTCCTGCTTGGTTAAATCATTGTCTTTTACTCATGTGGTGAACGCAATAATATGGTCACGTGGATCAGTCGTTTCATCATATTTGGGATGTCAGGCATTTTGAACTTCTTGGGAATGGGCAATGGAGACGCACTTGGTTTCCAGGGTTGTTGCGAATATTTGTCGATTTCCACTCCCTTAATCACATGTTGTACACCGGGTATTTGCTCGATACAGTCGTTTTGTTCTTTCACCTGTTTCTGCAAAGTTATTAATAAAGTTTGTAAACCAGAATTATTAGGCGTACCTGGTCTCCCATCACGTGACTAATTGGGAGTTTCCCCTCTTCCTGAATTAGCAAGCCCTGAGCGTGGAATTTCCACAGTTGTGGTATTATTTGGGGGAGGAGTTGGTGGTACAGTTGACAATCCCCTCACGAAAGCTTTGAGAGCATTATTCACGTGTTCAACGATCAACTGTTTTACAGCATCTTGCTCAACGGTTTGCTCATCTCCATGTTGTTTATTATTGTGAGTAGCAGATCTTTCAGGTGATCCTTCTCGTGAAGTGCGTGATGTTCCTTGAGGTGATGTAACTGGAGTTCCTTCCACCTGCTGATTGTTGTCATTGACAGTTTACATGACTTGGTTGTGAGAGAGAAAGATTTGGAAAGTAAGAAGATTATCAGATTCCCGGTAACATAACCAATTTGTTTAACCAAAATATAAGATTCTCAGTCAAAGCCTATTTTTAGAAGAACTCGGGTTACTGATGAACAAGAAATTCCATACTCTCTCAATTATAAGGAAAGAAATAAATATAAGAAACGCAAAAGTAATCGATTGAAAGCAAAAGAAAGTAGTTGTATTCCAATAATAATCAGAACGTGTCTTTACAAGTGACATTCTCTTCCCTTATATAGGAATTTACAAATATAATGTTTCCTCCCTTTTATGGCCGAATCATTATGTGCATTAATGACATTAATGAACCGTTATAATTGTTAATCGTAACTGTCCATGAAGATTCTGTACGATTCTGATTCTTCTTCCTCATTAATTAGAGGTTCGTGAATCTTTCCTTTTTACCGTCTTGATTCATTCCACCCATGTCTCTTCACTGAATAATTTAGACTCGAGCAACCGCATCCTTTCATCTCGTGAGTGATTTGCTCGTACCTGTTGTAACTCGTGCATCTTTTAATGCAACACTCTAGTTGTCATCTTCTTAGTGATCCACGTATCATGCTATGTCAATCACATATAATTCCACGTGTAATATTTATTTTTTACTAATACAGTCATGACCCTTTACCCCTTACCCCTTAAGCTTTTAAGATCACAAGTTTCAAAAGTTTTTTTTTCTTATATTCTGTGCCGAGTCAAACTACGTTATCTAAATTGAAACAGAGAGAGTAATAGTCAACTAATAAGCAGGAAACTTGGCAAATAGAAGGTGGTCAGTGTAAAAATAGAAATTAAAATGTAATTTGCAATAAATAAATACATAAATAAAGCGTGATATATGAAAAATGAATTTATACAGTAGTACTCTGATTTTTACTACCAAAGATGAGAGTTCCAATATTTCATAATTTGCTGGGTTAAATGAATTCTTGCTAAATTGACATTGCTATATTCTTGCTAATAAATATAGCATCACTCCGTTTGCGAGAACTCAAATTGGTTTTATGGCTGTTTATAAATTTGTATTTAGTTGGAGGAAAAGATAATTGCTGGATAAAATAACAGATGCTTTGATAGGATTGGCCACTTTCTTAAGAAGTTTGTACCCCTGTTATGTTGTTGGGTGTGTGGCAGAATCTCCTCAGAATTTACAGGCCAAACAAATTCAAGTTTAGCAAAACAGTTGAATTCCGAAAAGAACACCAAGTGAATGTTGCAGTCATATTTTGAGGTGTAGAATATGTAGTATTTACTATTATTTTTGGCTAATAAGAAGACTTCTATTATTAAAAGCATGTACCTAAAAGAGTGCAGAAGGGGGACTGAACGGATAGTTACAGCCCCAATAACATCAAAAGCTAAGGATGATAAAGTAAAAGTGGGGGATTTTCAAGAGTTCGGAACCAAAAGGTTACGTTTTTGGACTCAATAGACAGAAATAGTTAGAAAAATATTTTGAGTACAACTCTGTAGAGTGCATGTTTTAAATGTGCTATACTTAAACGGCCAGTTATTCGGTTAAGGTATAGCGCATGAAATACTTGCACTATATTTAGTATTTTAAAACACTAAGTATAGCGCATATATTATATTTATTATACCTGAACCTGAAAAGTCGGTCAGATATAACGCATGTATATACATATAGTATTAAATAGCATCCCCTTCTTCCCCGATAGTTCGCTCGAAATTGGTACTCTCCATTCTTTTTTTAAAACTTCCATTGGAGTCCACTTATGATCCTCGAAACCAGTTGTTGTTATTATTGATAAAAGACACGCTTCAAGGTTGCCTCGTGGAGGTGAACGCGTTTTGTGCTCGATTTGGTTGTAAAAATAGTTTATTTTCTCCGGTCAAAAACGTCCAAAAATAAGTATTTCGAAACACTCTTTTCGTATATGTTGTATATATATTTGTGTAATTAGTTCGTAGTAATTTATTCCATGATTTTGTGCGTTTTGTTAATTTTTTTATTTTTTTACCTGAATTTATTTATTTGTTGCAATTTCTTTTGAAAATTATTTACTATGCTATTGTATTAAAGTTGTTGAATATTTTATGTTAGTTGTTGAATGTTTTTATAATTGTACAACAATAAATATGTGCCTTTAGTGTTATTTATTGTCATTTAGTGTTGTACTTTAGTGTAGTAGAGCAATAAATATGTTATATTTTATGTTAGTTATTGAATATTTTATATATTGAACAATTGATACGTGCCTTTAGTGTTCTTTAGTGTCTTTTAGCATAAAACAATAAATACGTGTCATCATTAACGTAGTCGGTTAAAGTAATAAATTACGGATCATATACTAATCAATTAATAATCGTATAGTAAAAGTATTATCAGATAAGAATCAATGAAAACATAATAAGTTAAATAAATTAAATATTTAGTATTTTTTGGCTGACGAATAAAAAAATAATTAGTTGTCAGTATAAAAAAGACCATGCCGGGTTTTTGTTTAAAATATAACAAATTAACATATAAATCTCAAAGAAAGAAAGAAATAATTAATAATACTTTATATAAAAATAATTAATAAAAATATTTAAATTATCTCGATAAGTTAAACAAAATATTTACTATTCTTTTAATGACGAATAAAAATGATAAAAAGTTATCAGCATATGACTCTGCCAAATTTTAGTCTTAAAATCCTAAAAACTAACATATAAATAAATACTTTATATCAAAATTGTTAATAATATAAAAATTTATGAAAAATAATAATATAAAAAATATCGCAAGATGTTTCGAGACGTTAAACAAGTAAAGAGAATAATATCTTGATTAATATTATTCAATTTACTGACATCATTATGGATCGCCCGACTATTCATCATGGACCTGTTTCTCATGAGTACTTACGCTTCAGGTGGGTCATAGGTTTTCACATATCTGGGATGGAGAGTTGCTTAGACAGAACTTCCACCCGAGATGCTTAGGTTTGGGCTTGGAAGAGATTCTTGCAGATGCAGCCCCCCTCCCCCCAACCGCTAACTCCAGATGCACCACCTTCGTCGCTTCTATAACATGCTAGGAGGTGGGTAGATAGGCGAGGCCGTGCCCCCGATGTTGAGGCTCGACATCATCTCCTTTTTACAGGGATATGTTGGATCTACTTGATGGTGATCAGGTGAGTATTCGACTAAGTACATTTTTTAATACTTGATTTGTCTTGCATTTACTTATTATTTCTTGCTTTTAATAAATAGTTATATGGAGGCCATATAGAGATGAGCTCATCACTAGTTTGCCAGACTATTGCTCACGAGGTTGAGTTGTGTGGCTATATGAGGTCCCATTGATATGTCTCGATATAGTCGAGCATCATTTGGCTGTGAGAGTCCAGTGGGAGTTTGGTCAGCAGTAGCATAAACTTGCTCATACCAGTTGGCATGCCACACATAACGAGCGGAATGATCGCAGTAGAGTTGACCAGACATACTTGGCCTGGCTAGAGGCCCAAATAGAGGACTGGGATCAGAGACAATTCAGGATTCCGCTAGAACCTCCATGGTGTTGACGGTGAGCATGAGTACATGGCTTGGTATTGTCGTGTTACTCGGACTCTGATAGGTAATACCGATCATCGAGAGGGTCATCGATACATTCCATACGCCGGGAGGCACGATGTAATGGTATGTTATTTGATATACTTACGTATCATATTAGATTTTCTTATAGTCTTTAATTAATATTTTACATTATATACATGCTATTGGCTTACACCATTTTCACTAGATGGGTTTGGAGATGCAACAACATATAGGCGATGGAGCGTTATTTGCTAACCATTGGGGTCGTCAAGTTTCTGTGCTTACTACTACCATATAGGTAGCTACACGAGCGGATAAACGATTAGGTTTTGATACACCATATGTGCTTCCTGAGGATTACCATCACGGGCCAGGCGTGTCCCCAGAACATGGTAAACGTGCCAGGTGTGTCCATAGAGGAAGGGCTGACCCACATGGTGAGAGTGGTCGGCGCGGACAGGGTGGCCAACAAGGGGGAGCTGAGGCACCCGTGGAGTATATTGGTGAGTATTTTCCGGGTGGCTTTCGTGAGGCACAAGATGCAGGTGATGATATGCCTACATTCAGATGTTGTCATCGGAGACTTCAAAGTTTACCCCGACAACTCCATTACTTATAGCGGGCACCGACATTATATCATTTGATTGGGATGAGTACTATCCTGATCTTCCAGGTATATCGAGGGATGCAGAGGATCGTCCGATGCCCTATGTGCATAGTGGCAGACGTTTGAGTTATTTCTCTACAACGAGGGATGCAGAGGATCCTCCAGAAACATTGAGGGAGACATCACATTCGGTGGAGATGCCACGACCTTCATCTAGTCAAGTTCACTTAGGAGTTCCCCTAGAGCATTGTGTGCCCACTCGGCATGTGAATTATATAAATTTGGCGACCCTCCATGCTGCTGCATTAGGGAGAAATTATATCCTCGCTCCTCATTAATCCGTGGAGATAAGTTTAGATCAGGAAAAACTCTTTCATTTGGAACCTGTTAGGATAAAATAGCTTCAAAAACACCACCAGATGGTTGAGTGTTATCCATATTTTGCGGAACATCAACATTGTTGACGTCTTCAGACTTGAGTACATTTATAGCATTGTTAACACAATAACATCCTGGTGTTCATCCAGAGTCCTCAAAAAATCTTGCAGAGTTTCATCGTCTTCGATGTTAAACTCGGCATAATAAGAAACCCCTTGTGGAGTAAGCGAATAAGGATATCTTTCGGTTACCTTAATATTAACCGAACGTTTACTCACACTTATTCTTTTATAAATCAAATATACCAATCTGTGTACTTCAATGTGAGTGGCAACTTAACAATACTTTGTGGAGAACAACTATAGTGCACCGAGTTATTCTCCACCACAACCTCACCACCCAATACATTGCAACCCTAATTTTTTGCTCATCGTACATTGTATAAAGTTCAAAAAATATTGATGAATATGAAGTGACATAAGGGATGCTGAAGAATGATTTTTTCAAAATGATTGTTTGAAGACCGAATGTTCATCCTTAAGTAAGCAACTATGTGAGGGGATGTCAATTTCTAAGTATCGTGCATGTGATATATGCGTTGTACATATAACACATATAATACATGCGCTATACTTACCAATTATTATTGATCAACAAATACTAAACATAGCGTATGTATTTCATGCACTATACCTTAACGGGGTAACTGGCCATTAAGGTATGGCACATTTTAAACATGCTATATACATAGAATTGTGATCAAAATATTTTCCCACCTATTTCTATCTATTGAGTCCAAAAACGCAACCTTTTTGGTTCCGGATTAGGATTTTCAAAATGAAGTACATCTTCGTGATGTAGATTGTCCATTCCTTTGCCAAATTTCGTCAGAGCATCTATCATTCCATTACCCTTCCTAAAAGTGTAGTCCATCTATGGAACTTGTAGTTCATGGATGTCACGACCCGAAATCCCACCTTCAGGCCGTGATGGTGTCTAACATTGAACCCGCTAGACAATCTGACATTCCGATTATTACATTTATTTCTTTATTATAGACAATTGAAATAACAGTGGTAAACTAGAACAATTATAATTAGAAATACGGAAGATAAGAAATTCAAGTACTTAAATAATAAATCTTACGAAATTTCCTTACATACACCCCCAGAACTGGTATCACAATTTCACGGACAGTCTAAGATTTACTAAAAACATGACTCTGAAATAAACAAGTATAACTGTCTAGAAATACAAGATAAGACAAAAGGAAAGATATAGATGGTGACGCCAAGGCCTGCGGACGCCTGCAGGACTACCTCGGTGTCGCCGTGGACTGAAGGATACTCCTCGCTCAAGGTCCCTTGGGTCCGGCTCCGTAATCTGCACAACATAAAGAAGTGCAGTTGTAGCATCAGTACAACCAACCCCATGTACTAAGTAAGTGCCTAGCCTAGCCTCGGCGAAGTAGTAACGAGGCTAGGACACGACAAATAACGAATACCTGTACAGTTCAATAATGTAATAAATAATAATGACAAGAAATAACAGATAAACACAAAAATGGAGCTAACATGCTGGGGAAAAGGGGCAACAATTCACTGAAATGACAGGATATGATAACAACTGAAATGTATTAATAACAGAAGGAATTAACAACTATGAACAAGTAAATAAAAAGAAACGGCACGGCATGTCCCCTCGTGCTATAACCTCACCAAAAACAGTCGGCACGAAATGTCCCCTCGTGCATAAATAAATAAATAAACAGTCGGCACGGAATGTCCCCTCGTGCATAACCTCACAATCACTTGGCACGGAATGTCCCCTCGTGTAATAAATAAATAAACGCTCGGCGTGGAATATCCCCTCGTGAAATAAATATATAAACACTCGGCATGGAATGTCCCCTCGTACATAACCTCACAAACACTCGGCACGGAATGTCTCCTCATGCATTACCTCACAAACACTCGGCACAGAATGTCCCCTCGTGCATAAACAATATAAAAACAACAGTTGGCATGAAATCAACAATAAGAAACCTTAAATGCACAGAATAATCAACAAGAATAATACCGTCCCGGAAAGGGACACAACTATAACCAATCCTACACAAGAATATAATCCAATATAAAGTTCCCCAACCAATCAACTACTCAACAATACTCATAACCAAGAATTTCTATCAAATGAATAGCTAACAAATGGATACCAAACCCGTAAACACAGTAAAATCCAATAAAAATCATAAAATTGCAAATATCTGACCCACAGTCATGCTCGACAACAACATATAGATACTCGTCACCTCACCTATACGTTGAACATGGAATAAACACGTAGCAACTAGGACTCAACACCTATTCCCTCAAGCTAAGGTTAGGCCAAACACTTACCTCGACTCCAAGAATCCAAATCAAGCCTCTAGCACCGCTTTTCCTTTCGAACCTGACTCCAAAAAAATCGTATCTATACATAATCGACTCGATAATATCAATAAATGCTAAACAATTCAATTCCCAAGCTTAATTATAGAATTCCTAACATTCTTCCCAAAAATCAAAAAATTGACCCTGGGCTCGCTTGGTCAAAACACGAGGTTCGGACCAAAACCTGATCACCCATTCCCCCACGAGCTCGAATATATAATTTGTCTTGAAATCCGACCCCAAAACGAGGTCAAATTCCCAATATTCAAAAACTCTACCCAAAAACCACAATTTCTACCTTTGATTTCATGTTTTTAGTCCTAGAATCTAATAGATATTGATGAAAAATGGAAGAAAACAATGTTAGAATCACTTACCTAAGAGGTTATGGTAAAGGAACTCTTCAAGGGTCGTCTATGGGGTTTGGAGAAGAAGAGGGTTTATGAGTTTTTGTAAAATCCCGTAATGAACATTCGGTTTTTGACACTTAAAATAACTGGGCGAATTTACCTTACGCGATCGCGATTGGTAGGACGCGATCGCAGCGCTTAATGACTCCCATGCTACGCGATCAAGAAGAAAGGAGTGCGATTGCAGATTGAGCTGGATGCTGACCTACGCGATCGCGACCTATGAACTGCGTTCGCATTGAACAAAATAGTACTAAGCCCCAAGCCCACATTTTCACTATGCGTTCGCGTGTGGCCCTCCGCGATCGCGTAGAGCATTGGCTCCAGGCCCCACGATCGCGATCAAGGCCCTGCATTCGCGTAGAGTTATTTACTCCCCCCTGACTGACTCATCGCGATCGCGATGCTTTGAAGGAATAACTGGACACCAGATTCTGCAGCAAACACCATGTTTTTCTAAGGTTTTTATGCACCCCGACACCTACCCGAAACTCGCCCGAGCCCTCGGGGCTCCAAACCAACTATGCACACAACCTCAAAAACATCCTAAGGACCTATTCGTGTAATCAAATCACCAAAATTACATCATAAACATCGAATTAAACCTCAAAATCAACAAAATTCTTTTAAACTTCCAAAACTTCTAAATTTTCCATTTTTGATCCGAATCACGTCAAACTAAGTCCGTTTCCCACAAAATTTCACATATGACACATATAAGACATATTGAACCTGTTCCGGGCTCCGAAACTATAATACGGGCCAGGTATCACAGGTTTCATATCAAATCTCATTTTCAAAAATATTTATATTTTTCAGAAAATAATTTTCTTCAAAAATGCATTTCTCGGACTCGGGACCTCGGAATTCGATTCCGGACATACGCCAAAGTCCCATATTTTCCTACGGACCCTCCGGGACCGTCAAATCACGAGTCCGAGTCCGTTTACAATAAATATTGACCAAACTCAACTTTATTCAAATAGTTATTATAAAATCATCATTTTATCAATTTTCCACATAGCGGCTTCCCGGCTACACACCCGGGCTGTGCACGCACATCGAGGTGAGATAAAAGAAGGATTTCATGGCCTCGGGATATATATTTAGCTAAAGTTACACGGGATGACCTTTTGGGTCATCACAATCTCCACCTCTAAAACAAATATTCGTCCTCGAACGAACATAGAAAGGTACCTGAATTGGGGAAAAGATAGGGATATAGGCTCCGCAAATCGAACTCGGACTCCCAGGTAGTTGCCTCAACAGGCTGACCTCTCCATTGAACACGAATCGAAGGATAACTCTTCAATCTCAGCTGACGAACCTGCCGAGCTAATATGGCTACCGGCTCCTCCTCATAAGTCAAATCCTTGTCCAACTGGACACCGATGAAGTCAAGCACATGAGAGGGATCGACAATATACATCCGAAGCATAGATACATGAAAGACAGGATGCACATCCAATAAACTAGGTGGCAAGGCAAGTGTGTAGGCCACCTCTCCTACCTTATCCAGAATCTCAAATGGACCAATGTACCTAGGGCTCAACTTGACCTTCTTCCCGAACCTCATCACGCCCTTCATAGGCGACACTCGAAGAAATACCCGGTCTCCTATCATGAATGCCAAGTCACGAACTCTGCGATCCGCATAACTCTTATGTCTGGACTGGGCTGTGCGAAGTCTATCCTGAATGATCTTCACCTTGTCCAAGGCATCCCGGACTAACTCTGAACCTAACAATCTAGCCTCTCATGGCTCGAACTGTTACATCCCGTACTTTAATATTAGAATTAGTCGTAGTAATTCACATGAGCTAGAAGGGATTAAGACCATTCATGTGATTATAGAGGATTTGTGACTATAAGACTCCGTAAGTTTAACAATATTGATACCGTTAGATACATTTTGATATGGTATTTATTTTGAGTGGAACATTTATTGTAGAAA